>OX451739.1:1288761013-1288936013 GCA_948472305.1 Vicia faba | reverse complement strand
TCATACAAAAGAAAAGGTTTTCTATTGATATTGATTTAAACAGTATACTTACAAGAAAGGCATAGAGAAAGAGAAAAAACCGAAGATTTCATATAGCACTTTTGATCAAATAAAGAAATCTTCTTTATTACGTAACTTCCTTACCTTTTGATGAATAAGAAAATGGGTCAGATCTTACAGGATGAAATGAAGGAATAGAAGTAAAAAAAAGAATTAGAAGATTACAAAACAACAAATTCAAACTTGATTGAAAAGCATCTTTTTTGATTCTCGAAGAATCAGCTGTAAAAGGATTAATCGAGACAGATTTATTCTTCTGATTTCTGATTATAAGATCATAACATAATCGGATTCATATATGTTTGGTAAAAGTAAAAATAATAAATTTATCCTTTGAGAATAAAATAAAGGGAAAGTGTTTAATTGAAACATGAAAAAAAAAAACGTGACTGACTTAATTAGTTCTCGTTTATTTGGGGGAAGAAGTGGAGATTATCGAACGAGGAAAAGGATCTAATTACGTCGAAAGAATTGAACGAGGAGCCGTATACGGTGAAAATCTCATGTACGGTTCTGGGGTAACAACTAGAAATATAACTCTCAATCCAACTATTAACGTAATAGACATATATAGATAGTTATAGCTGAAGTTAGATTTATGCATGTTTCATAAATACAAGTCTTTTTATGCATTGCAATCCTCTCATTCTAAAAAAAAAGGGTCAAAATATCTCTCTTCTTTGTTAATTTTCATTCTTTTTTGAACACTTGAAATGGTAAAGGGCTCAAAAAAATTGTATATTTTTTCTGATTATTTTCTTTTAAAAATCTTTCTCTCATGGAGCCAATCAAATCCTGAATTAAGTTTTGGGGTATCAATCGAATTGGAATATGTAATATCATACTCTAATAAAAGTCTATTTGTTTGTTTTGTTGCAAATTCTAATTTTAGTAGAAAAATTCCTCTTTTCATAATGCGTATTTCATAGACGTAGTGAGGTAAAATTTCATGTGATTCAGTAAAGTAAAAAGAACATAAATTCCATTATTGCTAAATATATTCATGTGATTCGATGAAGAATGACAACAAATCATGGGATATTTTCTATAAAATAAAAAAGGGGTAATAAAAAATTATTGGGGTTGGGAATGAAGGAATGTCTACACTACCGGGATTGAATCAAATACAATTTGAAGGGTTTTGTAGATTCATTGATCGGGGCTTAACAGAAGAACTTTTGAAGTTTCCAAAAATTGAAGATACATATCAAGAAATTGAATTTCAGTTATTTGCGGAAACATATCAATTGGTAGAACCCTCAATAAAAGAAAGAGATGCTGTATATGAATCACTTACATATTCCTCTGAATTATATATATCTGCGGGAGTAATTTGGAAAAACAGTCAGGATATCCAAGAACAAATTATTTTTATTGGAAACATTCCTCTAATGAATTCCCTGGGAACTTTTATAGTAAATGGAATATACAGAATTGTAATCAATCAAATATTGCAAAGCCCCGATATCTATTATCGGTCAGAATTGGACCATAACGGAATTTTAGTCTATACTGGCACAATAATATTAGATTGGGGAGGAAGATTAGAGTTAGAAATTGATAGAAAAGCAAGGATATGGGCTCGTGTAAGTAGGAAACAGAAAATATCTATTCTAGTTCTATCATCAGCTATGGGTTCGAATTTAAGTGAAATTCTTGAGAACATTTGTTACCCCGAAATTTTCTTGTCTTTCCTCAATGAAAAGGAGGAAAAAAAATAAGGTCAAAAGAAAATCCCATTTTGGAGTTTTATCGACAATTTGCTTGTGTAGGCGGAGATCCCATATTTCTGGAATCTTTATGTACAGAATTACAATTTTTTTTTCCAACAAAGATGTGAATTAGGAGGAATGTGTCGGCGAAGTATGAACCGAAGGCTGAATATTGATATACCCGAGAATAATACATTTTTGTTACCGCGAGATTTATTGACAGTTGCGAATAATTTGATTGGAATGAAATTTGGAATGGGTACACTTGACGATATGAATCATTTGAAAAATAAACGTATTCGTTCCGTAGCAGATCTCTTATAAGATCAATTTGGATTGGCTCTCGTTCGTTAAGAAAATCTAATTATAGGAACTATATGTGGAGCAATTAGATATAAATTGATACCGACTCCTCAGAATTTAGTGATATCAACCCCATTAACAACCACTTATGAATCTTTTTTTGGATTACATTCATTATCTCAAGTTTTAGATCAAACCAATCCATTGACCCAAATAGTTCATGGAAGGAAATTGAGTTCTTTGGGTCCTGGAGGATTTACGGGGCGAACTGCTAGTTTTTGGATACGGGATATCCATCCTAGTCACTATGGACGCATTTGTCCAATTGACACCTCTGAAGGAATCAATGTCGGACTTATTGGATCCTTGGCAATTCACGCAAGGATTGGTCGTTGGGGGTCTATAGAAAGTCCATTTTATGAAATTTCTGAGAGATAAAAAAGAATACGAATGCTTTCTTTATCACCAAGTAGAGATGAATACTATATGGTAGCGACGGGAAATTTTTTAGCACTGAATCGAGGTATTCAGGAGGAGCAGATTGTTCCAGCTCGATACTGTCAAGAATTTCTTACTATTGCATGGGAACAGGTTCATCTTCGAAGTATTTTTCCCTTCCAATATTTTTCTATTGGAGCTTCCCTCATTCCTTTTATCGAGCATAATGATGCGAATAGAACTTTAGTGAGTTCTAATATGCAACGTCAAGCAATTCCTCTTTCTCGGTCCGAAAAGTGCATTGTTGGAACTGGATTGGAACGCCAAGTGGCCTTAGATTCGGGAGTTCCCGCTATAGCCGAACACGAGGGAAAGATCGTTTATAATGATACTGAGAAGATTATATTATTTGGAAGTGGGGATGGTCTAAGTATTCCATTAATTATATATCAATGTTCCAACAAAAATACTTGCATGCATCAAAAATCCCAGGTTCAGAAGGGTAAATGCGTAAAAAAGGGACAAATTTTAGCAGATGGTGCTACTACAGTTGGGGTGAACTCGCTTTGGGAAAAAACGTATTAATAGCTTATATGCCATGGGAAGGTTACAATTATGAATATGCTGTACTCATTAGTGAGCGTCTGGTCTATGAAGATATTTATACTTCTTTTCACATACGGAAATATGAAATTCAGACTCATGTGACAAGCCATGGTCGTGAAAGAATCACTAATAAAATTCCACATCTAGAAGCGCATTTACTCCGAAATTTAGACAAAAATGGAATTGTAATTCTGGGATCTTGGGTAGAAACGGGCGATATTTTAGTGGGTAAATTAACGCCTCAAATGGAAAAAGAATCCTCATATGCCCCGGAAGATAGATTATTACGAGCTATACTTGGGATTCAGATATCCACCTCAAAGGAAACTTGTCTAAAACTACCTATAGGTGGTAGGGGCCGAGTTATTGATGTGAGATGGCTCCACAAAAAAGCGGATTCTAGCTATAATCCAGAAACAATTCATATATATATTTCACAGAAACGTGAAATCAAAGTAGGTGATAAAGTGGTCGGGAGACATGGAAATAAAGGTATCATTTCAAAGATTTTGTCTAGACAGGATATGCCTTATTTGCAAGATGGAAGACCCGTTGATATGGTCTTCAATCCATTAGGGGTCCCTTCTCGAATGAATGTAGGACAGATATTAGAATGTTCTCTCGGATTAGCTGGGAGTATGCTAAATAGACATTATCGAATATCACCTTTTGATGAGAGATATGAACAAGAGGCTTCCAGAAAACTTGTGTTTTATGAATTAAATGAGGCCAGTAAAGAAACATCGAATCCATGGATATTTGAACCCGAGTATCCGGGAAAGAGCGGAATATTTGATGGAAGAACGGGGAATCCTTTTGAACAACCCGTTATAATAGGAAAGCCTTATATCTTGAAATTAATTCATCAAGTTGTTGATAAAATTCATGGACGTTCCAATGGACCTTATGCACTTGTTACACAACAACCCCTTAAAGGAAGGGCCAAACAAGGAGGACAACAGGTAGGCGAAATGGAAGTTTGGGCCCTCGAGGGATTCGGTGTTGCTCATATTTTACAAGAGATGCTTACTTATAAATCTGATCATATTAAAGCTCGTCAAGAAGTACTTGGAACTACAATTAGTGGAGGAACAATATCGAAACCTGTTGATGCTCCAGAATTTTTTTATAAACTTTGTCCATCGTTTCTATGATTACTTGTTAAATGGTGAGGTCCTCTCTATACACCGGAGCCCCTTCCTTCATTGAATCTTGATTCAATCAATGTTATTATGAACTTGTACAGTTCACACTTCTTAGCTCTACCCATTGAATATATAGTAATAGGTCTTTCACAATAAAATCTAGTTATACAGTAACAGTATTTAAGTATGAAGATTAGCTGGGTAGTTGACCATCTTAGTCCGTTATTGCTAAAATTAGGGCATAATTTGTCTTTATTTCAAAGAGGATTTTTCCCGCTTAATGGATCACTTTTTGTTACCAATGGGAAAAGTATATTTCATCTTAAATTAAAAATTAAGGTAATTTGGTTTGAACCAATTGAGAAAGCATAAATTTTATACACAATAGAATTATATATATACAATTCTTATTAATTGAATATATTTTTTAATTTCAGTATATGATCTAAACGAGTCGCACATACACCTTAATACATGTTCCTCGGCGTTGAGGGCATCCCCGAAGAGCGGGAGATTTTGTTACAGTCCCGGATTGGCTGTCTTGTGTTTCTAATAAGTTAGTTTATAGTTGGCATGGTGAGTCATATACATAATGAGCTGGTTTGGATCAATCCTAACCTGATAATTTTCAAATTTATAAGGACTCTATAAAATCAGGTGATTAAAAAGATAAAAGACAACATCAAATTATAATTTTGCATTTAGTCGGTACGTTAGGAAAGAAGCATCAGAAATAGTAGAAAGAAAATATTCTCATTTATTAGGATAAAAAAGGGAATAAAGATTTTATGCAAATTTTGGATTTACAAAGAATCCGCTACTGTATCAATTATTCCGTAGGCTTGGGCTTCTTCTGCTGACATAAAAAAATCCCTTGCCATGTCTTTATATATCTGCCAAGAAGGTTTGCCTGTTCTTTGGGAATAATATTTATCATAGTTGTTTGCATTTTCATTATTTCCATCACTTCCACCATAGATTCTCCCGTGTTTCCCTCATAAAAAGAACTAGCAGGTTGATGCAGCATTACCCTGAGAGTATACTATAATTAAGGTTTATTTCTCTTAATATTACCGTAAAAAAAAGAATGAAGAGATAGAAAAAAGAACTTCAATTTCTTTTTCGCCGTACAGGCAAGCCTCTTTTTTTCTTTATTTTTTATATAGCAAACGACTCTACTTTCAATTTTTCATTTTTTTGACCCTTCATTGAAAAAATACAAAAAAAAAAAATACCGGGTTTATCAGACCCAGATCAGTAAAGAATCTAATAACCACCCTTCTTTTTTTTTTGAGAAACTTTTTTAAAGACTATGATGATCCCGTTGCTATCTTATTTCTTCTAGTTTTTGATTTAGCAATCCCAAAGTTTCTTTTTTTCAAATAAGTCCAAAAAATTGTAACACTAAAAGAAGCTCCGATAGATCAGATAAAATAGTAAATACCCCTTTTTCACACTACTCTTTCGATATATAATCTAATGGTTTTGAAAAAAAAAATTTATCTTTCGATACATAATCAATGAAGCAACAACTAGTACCATAGAGAAGCGGCCATAAACTAGATAATGAGTTCTTGATTATATCAAGAACATAGTATAAAGGATAAAAATATCTACTTTAGACCTAATGAATCCATGTGACTCAATAAGGATCATTTCAACAAAGAGATATAGCATCCGTAATAATTCTATATCTCACCGTTTAACTCCAGGCACTATAACGAATCCAGGTATTTGGAGTTACGAAGGTGTGGCCGTGGCACATATTGTGTTTTCGGGCTTGTGCTTTTTGGCGGCTATTTGGCATTGGGTCTATTGGGATCTAGAAATCTTTTGTGATAAACGTACTGGAAAACCTTCTTTGGATTTACCAAAAATATTTGGAATTCATTTATTTCTTGCAGCGGTGGCGTGTTTTGGTTTTGGCGCCTTTCATGTAACAGGATTATTTGGTCCTGGAATATGGATATCCGATCCTTATGGACTAACAGGAAGGGTATAATCTGTAAATCCTGCATGGGGTATGGACGGTTTTGATCCTTTTGTTTCGGGGGGAATTGCCTCCCATCATATTGCAGAAGGGACATTGGGCATATTATCGGGTCTTTTCCATCTTAGTGTGCATCCACCTCAAGAAAGCAGTGCCAAATTCATCTTTAAAAAGATCTCAAGTCATCAGAGCTGTAATTGTACGTACTTGTAAAGAACTAAAACGTCGTAATGGTATAATAATAAAGTATGATGATAATGCGGCGGTTCTCATTGATAAAGAAGGAAATCCAAAAGGAACTCGAATTTTATTCGCAATAGCCCGGGAATTGAGACAGTTAAATTTCACTAAAATAGTTTCATTAGCACCTGAGGTATTATAATAAGAGAACATGATATAGATATATTATTTATGACTTGAATGAATAGGAAATAGATTAGAGAAATATATATTCTATATTCAAGTCAATATATTCAAAATAAAAATTCGAATTCTATTTGTATAAAAAAATAGAATTCGAATTCAATATAAGATTATTTATATAGTTTCGAATAGGTCATTCTTTCATTTTATTTCTATCTTTTTTTAGTTTTAGAATATTATATATTCAGATATTTAGATTATCCTAATTACAATCAAATTTTCTATACATATAGAGTATTATTCTATTCTCATATTCAATATGAGAGATTTGATTGAATCAAAAAATAAAAAATCAAAAAACGGGAGCACGTTGGTTATATCGAAAGTAAGGAGCAAAAATCTATCGTGGGTAAAGATACTATCGCTGATATACTAACCTTGATACGCAATGCTGACATGAATAGAAAAAGAACTGTTAAAATACCACTTACTAATATCACCGAAAACATTGTAAAAATTCTTTTACGAGAGGGTTTTGTTGAAAACGTCATCAAACATCGAGAAAGCAACAGATACTTTTTAGTTTAACTCTACGGTATATAAGAAATAGGAAAGGATCCTATAAAACTTTTTTAAATTTAAAAAGGATCAATACACCTTGTCTACGAATATATTCTAAGTATCAAAAAATTCCGAAAGTTTTAGGAGGGATGAGGATTGTAATTCTTTCTACTTCTAGGGGTATAATGACAGATCGAGAGGCTCGATTAGAAAAAATCGGGGGAGAAGTTTTATGTTATATATGGTAATGCTAATTTTGCCGATATCTGAATTATATGAAAAAAACTTAGAGCCAACAGTATTGTGAATGGAGGGAGTAGAGAAAAAACAGATTTCTAATATTATTCATGATACATTAGTGAATATGGGAAGAGGTTTTAACTAGAATAGAAATGAAAATTAATAAAGATTAAATTAATCAACAACTTCTGAGGGTATGTTGCAGGTTGCTTTAGAGAAATAGAATTCAAAACAGATTCTAGGTTATGTTTCCACTGGATACAACCAAAAAAGGAAGTATAGCTGACTCCATTCGATTAGACTATTTTATAACTTCAACATATTTTTTAGGAGGAACAATTTGAAGTTCAAAATGTGAGGAAACCCTATTTTCTTGCAATCTATAAAAATGGTATTCAATTTAATTTAAGAAGTGAAAAATATGAAAGTGGCGGCCTCTGTTCCTAAAATTTGTGAAAAATGTCGATTGATCCGTAGGCGAGGTCGACTTATAGTAATTTGTTCCAATCCAAAACATAAACAAAGACAAGGATAATATTAAAAGAAAAAAGGGCTTTCTATTCATAAGATTTTTTATTTGAATTGTAATAGAATTCAAATAAAAAATCTTATGAATATTCCATTTTATTAAATACTAAATCTAAAAATATAGATTCTATATTCGAATAGAGTCTATAGTTATAAGTATTCTCATAAATATAATTGCTTATTGCTTGATATTTGAAAATGGTATTCTATATTAATTGAATTATACAATACAATAGTAACTAGTTAGAAAATAGTCAAGAATCGTTTTTGACAGGAAATGGATATATCCATATATTACGGACTTATATTTTTTTAAATAATAAAACATGGAAAAATCTATACCAAAAATTGGTTCACGTAAAACTAGACGTATTGGTTCGCGTAAGAATCCTCGTAAAATACCAAAGGGGGTTATTTATATTCAAGCTAGTTTCAACAATACCATTGTGACTGTTACAAATGTAAGAGGTCAGACATGTAAAATATATGAACGCTTCTGCATTTTTTCCATATTTGTTAGATTAATGAAATTGAATATCTAATTCGTTTTTATTTATTTATTGAATTTTATTTATTTATTGAATTTAATGATATTCATTTTTTTTTACTATGAATTTCATTTTCATTTCATCCAATTCAAAAAAAATTCCATTCCATTTGATTTCATTTCCATTCTAAGAAAAAGAAAACTCTTTCTTTTGGGTAATCGATAGTAAAAGAATTTAATAGGCTATTTTCCAATTGTTTTAGAGAACAAATCAGGATACAATAAGGATTATTAGATCAAATTGAACTAAGATATGGCCTTTTCATCAAACTACATCGAGTACCGGACCGATTATTTGCGTGATACGCCCCAGATTTTTTTTTTCAAGTGCAGAAACCTCAGTATCAGAAGGTAAGCATTCACTTTAAGGATATTATGTTGAATTGTTGTTCATATTGAAATGAATCAAAATTGATAAGGAGTTGGTCAATGATGCTCGAATATGTACTTGTTTTGAGTGCCTATTTATTTTCTATTGGTATCTATGGATTGATCACGAGCCGAAATATGGTTAGAGCCCTTATGTGTCTTAAACTTATATTGAATGCAGTGAATATAAATCTAGTCACTTTTTCTGATTTTTTTGATAATCGCCAATTAAAAGGAAATATTTTTTCAATTTTTGTTATGGCTATTGCAGCCGCTGAAGCGACTATCGGACTGGCTATTGTTTCCTCAATTGCTCGTAACAGAAAATCAACCCGTATTAATCAATCGAATTTGTTGAATAAATAGCATGAATCATATCATAATTAATAAAAAAGAAACAAAGTATAATTTCAAATAGTGTAATATTAATCAATTCATTTTAGTATTTATTCGACACAACTTATGATCATATCATTTTTGCATTCCCTAAATCATAAGAAATCAAAGTATCCTGGTCCTCTTCTATTTCCTCTTCTAAATTTATCTAGACGCCTTTTTTATTAACAGTTAACAATATTATCATAAATCATTGATTCATCTGGTATATAAATATACGATTCATTTACGAGTTTACTAGATCGATAATTTTCATTTTTGAACATCAAAAATTACTATAGATATAATGTCACATCAGTAAAGATTTATGATACATGTATAGGATGTACTCAATGTGTCCGAGCCTGTCCCACATATGTATTAGAAATGATACCTTGGGATGGATGTAAAGCTAAGCAAATAGCTTCTGCCCCAAGAACATAGGACTGTGTTAGTTGTAAGAGGTGTGAGTCCGCTTGTCCGACAGATTTCTTAAGTATTCGAGTTTATTTATGGCATGAAACAACTCGAAGTATGGGTCTAGCTTATTTATATGTTTCAAACAACACCACACCGAATACGTTTTTTACTGGCAAAAACTCGTGCTCAAAATAAAATAGAATTTTTTTTCTATTTTATTTTGAGCACGGGCTTTTCTGGCCCAAGTGTATCTTATTTTTATCACGAATGATTTTCCTTGGTTAACAATAGTTGTTGTTTTCCCAATAGCCGCAGGTTCCTTCATTTTCTTATTTCCTCATAGGGGAAATAAGGTAATTAGGTGGTATAGCATTTTTATATGCTTAATCGATCTCCTTCTAACAACCTATGCATTTTGTTATCATTTCCAATTGGATGATCCACTAATTCAACTGACGGAGAATTCTAAATGGATCAATTTTTTTGATTTTTACTGGAGATTAGGAATAGATGGACTCTCTATAGGACCTATTTTACTGACGGGATTTATAACTACTTTAGCCACTTTAGCGGCTCAGCCGGTTACTCGAGAATACCAATTATTCTATTTCCTGATGTTAGCAATGTATAGCGGTCAAATCAGACAATTTTCTTCTCGATACATTTTACTTTTTTTCATCATGTGGGAATTGAAATTAATTCCCGTTTATCTACTTTTATCTATGTGGGGGGGAAAGAAACATTTGTATTCAGCTATAAAGTTTATTTTGTACACTGGAGGAGCTTCTATTTTTTTATTAATGGGAATTCTGGGTATCGATTTATATGGCTCTAATGAACAAACATTAAATTTTGAAACATTAATTAATCAATCGTATCCCGTGGCACTAGAAATAATATTATATACGACATTTCTTATTTCTTTTGCTGTCAAATCGCCGATTATACCCTTACATACATGGTTACCAGATACCCACGGAGAGGCACATTACAACACTTGTATGCTTTTAGCCGGAATCTTATTAAAAATGGGAGCGTATGGGTTGGTTCGAATTAATATGGAATTTTTTTCCCACGCTCATTCCATATTTTTCCCCTGGTTAATGATATTAGGTTCTATTCAAATAATCTATGCCGCTTCAACATCTTTTGGTCAACGTAATTTAAAAAAAAGAATAGATTATTCTTCGGTATCTCATATGGGTTTTATAATTATAGGAATAAATTCTATAAGTGATACTGGTCTCAACGGGGCCATTTTACAAATAATATCTCATGGATTTATTGGTGCTGCCCTTTTTTTCTTGGCAGGAACTAGTTATGATAGAATGCGTCTTCTTTATCTTGACGAAATGGGCGGAATGGCTATCCCAATGCAAAAAATATTCACTATTTTCACTATCTTATCAATGGCTTCTCTTGCATTGCCTGGCATGAGCGGTTTTGTTGCAGAATTGATAGTTTTTTTTTGGAATAATTACTAGTCAAAAATATCTTTTCATGATGAAAATACTAATTACTTTTGTAACAGCAATTGGAATTATATTAACTCCTATTTATTTATTATCTATCTTACGGAAGATGTTCTATGGATACAAATTTTTTAATACACCAAACTCTTCTTTTTTTGATTCAGGGCCCAGAGAATTATTTATTTCGATTTCAATTCTTATACCCATAATAGGTATTGGTATTTATCCAGATTTCATTTTCTCATTTTCAGTTGACAAGGTTGAAGCTATTCTATCTAATTTTTGATGGATGATTTTTGTGAATAAATGAATCAAAAAGATAAAAAAAAAGATTTTTCCGTTAGATTCACTTCAAAATTTGAAATGATAATCGAATATGTTTGTTGTTTCTAAGAACCCCTTGAATCATTACATTACTTTATTGAAAGGGTTCTCAACGATTTATGGAACGTATATATTTATATGCTTTCCATATTTTTCTTTCTCAGGTTCTTTACTTATTTTTAGTCAATTAGATGTAAATGAACCATAACTATGTAGTCCTATTCCTAATAGATTGATCCCCAAATAACATATCCAAATTATAAGAAATCCTATAGAGGCCACTATTGAAGAATTTACACCTTCTAATTTTTTATTTTTTCTAGTATGTAAATAAATTGCGAATATGGTCCAAATAATAAAGGCCCAAGTTTCCTTTGGATCCCAATTCCAATAGGAACCCCATCCCTCGTTAGCCCATACTGCTCCTGAAAGAATACCTATCGTTAAAAAGAGAAAACCCAGACTAATAATACGATAACCCCAACGATCCAATTGTTGAATAAATTGAGACCTGTAATAATTTATAGAAGAAGAAAAAGAAGTTTTTCGTAAAACATTGTTTCTTTCATTCCTATTGATGTATTTGATTTCAACAAAATCAACTGATTTTTTTAAAGAATCCAAATTCTTGGTAAAAGCAAGAATTTGGATGACTTCTTGAAACGTAATGACTAAAATAGCTACTGATAATAATGATCCACATAAAAGAGCTACATATCCCAGTATCATCATACTTACGTGCATCATTAGCCAATGGGATTGTAGAGCGGGTACTAATATTATGGATTGATGCATTTTGGTTAAAAGACCCGAAGTCGCAAAGCCTTGGGTAAAAATAACACTTGGTGCAATTATTGTACTTAAAAGGTTTTTCTCCTTTTTAAAAAAAGGAACCATATGAAAAATTGAAAAACCCCATGAAAGAAAGATTAGGGATTCATATAAATCACTAAATGGTAAATGTCCCAAAAAAAAACCAACGAGTAATTAACAATCCCGTTACACAGAAAAAACTTATTATCATGGGTTTTTTGGACAAATCATATAATCCTACGATTTCATTGCCTAATAAGGTTATCAAATAAATTGAAATAACAATTGATATCACGGAAAACGATATATGAGTTAATATATGCTCTAAAGTTGTAAATATCATATATATATATATATATATATATATATATATATATATATATATATATATATATATATATATATATATATATATATATATATATATATATATATATAATGAAAATAAAAATATCTATAATGAAAATAAAAAAGGTATGAATTGATGCTGATGTGCATCTTACATAGTTAATGATGCAGAACTTTTTCAGTTCATCCTATTGGCTCGTCCAAAGTAAGTATAGCTCCATCCAATTTTGGAATCTCAATTAATCCCTATATTATTGTCTTTTTTATTTCTCAATTTTCTTATTTATACCATCCTAATCTAGAATAAGATTAGGAATGAAACCTCTATTATTCTGTCTAATCTATAAGAAAAAGAAAATGTACATACATATATTTCTTTAATATCTGGGGTTGTCGAAGTTCAGATTACTTTCTGATTTTTATCATTTAGTGAGCATCTTGTATTTCATAAAAATTGGGGGCGATATAATCTTTACGCAAAGGCCATCCTATCCAACTTTCGGGCATTAAAATACGTTTCAGACGCGGATGATTACCATAATAGATTCCTAACATATCATAAGATTCCCTTTCTTGAAAATCTGCACTTTTCCAAACCCAGAAAATAGAAGGAATTCTCGTATTTTGCCTTGGGGTAAATACTTTAATGCATACCTCTTCGGTTTGATCTAGACTATACTCTATTCTCGTAAGATGATAGACACTCGCTAATAGTCCTCTTGGTGCTACATCATAGGCACATTGGGAACGTAGATAGTTGTAACCATATACATATAAAATAACAGCAATCGAATGCCAATCCTCGGGCTTTATTTGTAAAGTCTCTATTCCTTGATAATCAAAACCTAAAGATCTATGAACTATTCCGTGTTTGACTAGCCAAGCAGACAAATTACCTTGCATTTTTTTACTTCTCCCGAGTTTTTTATAAGATTGGTATAAGTATTTACCATTTTATTTACATTGCAATGAAATTTTTGAAGATTGACTTGCTTGCTATTTCTTATTGTATTTTGTACAAAAGGATCCCGTTTAATTCACTTTTTCGTTCGTCGGAGGTCCTTAAGGTTCATGAATCAATTATTACGGACAAACAAAAAGAAAAATATAGTTACATAAGTAAAAAATCAATTCATCATCTGTGACATCTACCCAACCTGTGATTCCAAATCAACAGATTTCTTGATCAACTCATGACATGAGTTGAGTAAACTAATCGAAGGAAAATTGTTTTATTTATTTATATAATTATATATAATATAACGTATATATAATATAAATAATATAAAGTCCATATATATAGTCTTAAACTTTGAGGAATTTTCGATTCAGTACATCAAAACAAACAACCAGGAAAAAAAGAAATTTTATTTTGTAGTACTCGATCTCGTCACTTATTATGAAATTTCGTTGTTGTGTTAGAAGAAGGATAGCTATACTGATTTGGTATACTGGAATGAGACCCTTGGTACACGATTGACGATCCTAACAAAGATTGAAAATTTCAGTAAATTTCTACTTACTGATTTGATCTTTTATGGAATCGATCCCCCTTTGACTGTATAAGAATATGTGGAGCTCGGCATGTCTGGAAGCACAAGATAACGTTCTTTTGCTGATATTATTACCAGTATTCGATACTGGATTATTCATAGCATTACTATACCCTCCCTATTCATTGCGGGTTGGTTATTTGTCAGCACGGGTTTAGCTTACGATGTATTTGGAAGCCCCCGTCCAAACGAGTATTTTACAGAAAGCCGACAAGGAATTCCTTTAATAACCGACCGTTTTGATTCTTTAGAACAACTCAATGAATTTAGTAGATCTTTTTAGGAGGCTCCAATGACCATAGATAAGACCTATCCCATTTTTACAGTATGATGGTTGGTTGTTCACGGACTAGCGGTACCTACCGTTTCTTTTTTGGGATCAATATCAGCAATGCAGTTCATCCAACGATAAACCTAATCAGAATTATAGAGCTATAACACAATCAAACCCAAATGAACAAAATGTTGACTTGAATCGTACCAGTCTATACTGGGGTTTATTACTCATTTTTGTACTTGCTGTTTTATTTTCAAATTATTTTTTCAATTAATTGAATTCAATTAATTGAAGAAAAGAGAATAGTATTTATATATTAGGAATTCTCTTATCCCATTCGGAAGGATATCATTTCATAATTATCTATGACTATTTAGGTCTCTAGTATGACTGACTACGTGATCAAATATGGAGGAAAGTGGAATAAATGGACGATACTACTGGAAGAATTCCTCTTTGGATAATAGGTACTGTAGCTGGTATTGTTGTGATCGGTTTAATTTGTATTTTCTTTTATGGTTCATATTCCGGATTAGGATCATCCCTGTAATAATCGGATGAATTTAGCTTTCTAAATGAAAGCATAAGAACTCAACGGGGATCCACTCTTTCTTTGATGAATTCGAAGGGGTCCCGTTGAGTTCTTCATAATCAGAATATTTTTGTCAGTGAGTCAATAGATAACTTTATTGTATGTTTCAAAAAATTCCATTTCCTTTTTTTAGGATCTTATGTGTAAGAATAGGGAACTATACACTATATTTAATACTCTATTAAACATAAAAAATATTCTGTAGAACCAAACCTTTTTGATACTAACAGAATCTTACTAGAAATCTATTTCTAATATAGACTCATGATTAAATTCTTTTCATAAGGCCCCCTGGAATTCCTTCCAAAGCCTGTTGAATTATTTTTATGGATTCCACCATTTCACCAATTCGAACTAAATAACGAGCTAATGAATCTCCTTCTTTTTTCCATTGAACTTCCCAATCCAATTCCTCGTAAAACTCATAATTATCAACTTCACGTAGATCCCATTGTATTCCGGAAGCTCGAAGCATCGGTCCTGATAACCCCCAATTTATAACTTCCTCTCTACCAACAAAACATACTCCTTCAACCCGTTCTAAAAAAATTGGATTTTGTGTAATAAGTTTTTTATATTCAATAACCCTTGTTAAAAAATAATTGCAGAAATCAAAACATTTATCTATCCAACCATAAGGTAGATCAGCGGCTACCCCCCCAATACAAAAAAAATTATGCATCATTCTCATACCTGTCGCAGCTTCGAATAGATCATATATTAATTCTCTTTCTCTAAAAATATAGAAAAAAGGGGTTTGTGCACCAATATCTGCCATAAAAGGTCCCAACCATAGTAGATGAGAAGCTATACGACTTAACTCCAACATAATTACTCGTATATAGCTGGCTCTTTTAGGTACTTGAATATTTCCCAATTGTTCCGGCCCGTTTACAGTTATTGCTTCTGTGAACATAGTCGCTAAATAATCCCAACGTGTTACATAAGGCAAATATTGTATAATTGTTCAGTTTTCCGCTATTTTTTCCGTACTTCTGTGTAAATAACCCAATATTGGTTCACAATCAATAACATCTTCACCATCCAGAGTAACAATAAGTCGAAGAACACCATGAATCGATGGGTGTTGAGGCCCCATATTTACTATCATGAGGTCTTTTCTTGTAGCTGGGATATTCATAGGTTTTTCCTCGATTCATTCTTCCATGAATCGTTCAAAAAAAAACTTCATCAAAATTCAGTATCTAATAAATCGAATAATTGAAAATGATTCTTTAAATTACCTAATTTGTGAATCCCGAATACCCAACCGATTTATTAAATTTTGATAACGTATTTTGTTTTTCTTTGACAAATACGACAATAGTCGTTTCCGTTTTCCCAGAATTATACGTAAACCTCCTTGAGATAAATCGTCTTTTGGGTGAAATTTTAAATGTGAAGTAAGTCTTTGTATTTTATTAGTGAAGTTGAATACTTGAAATTCAACCGATCCCGGGTTTTCTTCTTCTTTTTTTTGTTGTGAAATAACAGGTATAAATGAATTTTTTATCATAAAATGAAAGCTTTTCTTTCCCCCTCCTTTTTGGTAGATATTTTTATTGATCACTAATAGTAATGACACTCATTTTGAATTTTTTATATCAAATTTTACCTTAATTTATTTAACAATTTTCACAATTCTGAATTTTTTTCTTCAAATTCCTTATTAAGGAATGTAATTCAAATAGAGAATAAATACTATATTTGTGTATTCAAAAAATAAAAAATTCTATTGTCTTGTATTTAAAAAATAAAAAAAAGACAATTTTGATTTATTCATTTTTCTATTACTATATATTCAATGGGTAGAGCTAAGAAGTGTGAACTGTACAAGTTCACAATAACATTGATTGAATCAAGATTCAATGAAGGAAGGGGCTCCGGTGTATAGAGAGGACCTCACCCTTTAACAAGTAATCATAGAAACGATGGAACCCACGATTTCTTTGTTTATTTCTATTTTATTTACTATGTTTTTTTGAATACCTAGTATCAATAGAAGTTATTATTAAGAGTTAAAATACTTATACTTAGAAAAAACGAAAAAAAAATAGTGGTTGGGAAGGTTATAGTAGCAAAAGCCATTGGAATTTATATTTTCCACATTGGAAGAATCCATGTTGTTCGTAATAGACTAGAAAGGATAAAAGAATAACTGAAAGAAAAAAAATAAAATAGTTATTAATCAAAGTCTCATTTATCCAATGAACAGAATTAAACGAGGATGTATCACGAGAAAACGGAGGACAAAATTTCGTTCCTTTACATCAGGCTTTCGCGGAGCTCATTCAAAACTTATTCGAATTATTTTCCAACAGAGAATAAAAGCTTTGGTTTCGTCTCAACGGGCTAGACATAAGAAAAAAAGGGACTTTCGCAGTTTGTGGATCAGTCGAATAAATGCAATAATAAGCCAGAATAAAGAAAAAATATACTATCGCTATAGTAATTTAATGTATAATCTGTACAAGAATCAATTGATTCTTAATCGTAAAATAGTTGCACAAATAGATAGATTAAAGGGGAATTGTCTTTTTATGATTGCCAACGATATCATTCAAAAATAAAAATTCCCCGGAGACTTAACTCCGGGAAGGTGGTAGAATAAAATAGATTTGTATGATAAAATAGAATTCATATGAATTAGAAAAAGAAATAATCAACCACGCTCAAAAAACAAAAAAAAGAACTACCAATCCGCATAAACTTTGTGTTTAGATTCAATTAATTATTAAATTAATTGAAGTAACGTAACTCTATTTTTTTTTAAGAACAGGAGGAGTAGCTCTAGTAATCGAATTGATTTTTTCATATTTTTTTTTTGCATTTTTAACAAAAGGTGACGAAATTACAAAAGGTAACAAAGATAAAATACGAGCTTGTTTTATAGCAATCATAATCAATCGTTGTTGTTTTAAGGTCTTTACGTTTGTGCCTCAATGATACGCTTATGGTTTGATATATATAAAAAATTGTTCATAGTTTTTTATAGAAATACGAATAGGTTCAATAAAAAACATTAGGTTGTCCCTCAATTCCTCTGTGTCCCTACATTATGTATAACAAGTGTCATTCATCTGCAGACGCGCCGTAATTTCAAAATCGAGGTCTGCCTTTTTTATAGACATTATGAAAAATTGTTTTAGATTTTTCAATCTAACCAGGAGACAATATAAGTTGATATTATCCATTAGTGTTTCTTGGACGGGAGTCTTACAGTGCAAATAAAAACCAAAATATTTATCTAGTAAGAAATTTCGTTCGCCATTTAGATCCTTCCTGTATCTAGTTATACTATACCGAGTGTCCCTATAATAGTTTGAGAGATATGATTTGATATCTGCTTGCTTCCCCTATTCTTTCTTTTCTAACTTTAACTTGGCTACATCAGTAATGTTTTTGTTTCCATAAAACTGCACAAAAAAGAAATTTATTGGTAAGATCCAAGGATTCTTCTTATATGCACTTAATTTTGAAAAGAACCCAAATCTCGGAGTCAATAATTTCTGATTCATTTTAGAATTCTTTTTTCTTTTTCCCATCCAATTTAGATACTTTCTATTCAGATTTTTTCCATTGTTTCCATATCCATATCTATAATACCATCTTCTGCTATATAATTTTGGATAAAGCTATCGCCCATTATATCAAATAATTCTTTTTTATTTTTAGGTATGTTGTAATTAATCGTTTGATTTTTGTTTGCTTGCAATGGTGATTTATATCCATAAATATAGGATTTTTTGTTATCTGCATAATTTATATATTGATAGGAGAAAAGATCATATCCATATTGTTTTTTTTCTCTAATAAATGTACTTGTTATTTTTTTTTGTTTTTTGTAAAAAATGAATTGGTTTTTTCCAGATGAATCATATTCAACTAAATCTTTCTTTTGAGCCACGCGATGTTCATGGATTCTCTTCCTCCACTTTTGTGGTACTAATTTTGACCATCCGCTCTGAGGTAAAGCATATTGATAATGAACCTTTAACCAATTTATCCATTGATTCATTATAGAATCGGGACAGTTCTTATGTCTTAATTTGGAATTTAATCTCCCTCCTTGTATTCTAAAAAAAAATCTTTTATTTCACTCTTAAGAAACAAAGATCTTCCATGAGATTCAAAAATAGATCTTAACTTATATTTATATCCATTACTAACTTGTGATAATTTAAAAAATACATAGGCTTGTGACAAAGAAGATACATCACAAGAATTCTATGAATTCATATCTGTAATATTCCAAGATTTGTCTATAATCGACATAAATGGAATTATACTTTCATTTGTTTTATGAACTCTTTGTTCTTTTTTTTTAGTGTAAATGGAAATAAATACATTTACAATTTTTTCTGTTAATTCAATAATATTAAGAAAACATTGTCCAGACATCATAATAATACGAGTGATAGAGAAAACGATCTCTATGTATATCCTTCCCATTAAAATTTGAAAAAAAAAAGGATTTACGGATTAGTCGAACGGTTCTTCTTTTTAATATTTTCAAACTATTTTTTAGTAATTCTAATCTTTTAGCATCATAAGTAGTTTTGGTAGAATTAAAATTAATCTCTAAAGTTATAACCCCTTCTTTTTTTTCTTCTGCCATTTTTTCTAGTTGTTTTAAGATTGTCTTTGTTTTAACATTAAGATCTTTTATCCTTTTTTCTGTGAAATTTGTCCAATTCATAGATTGAATTAGAACGGGCGATTCCTCAATCATTGGATTACTCTTACTGATTGTTGAATTTTTTTTGCTTTCACTCAATTCATCTCTTTTTTTGAACCTATTTTCGATTTCTTCTAACACGATTCGAGACCCCTTTTTTCTTTCATTAAAAACTTTTAGAACTAGAAAAAAACGATTTTTCAAATCTTTTTTCAAATTTTTTTTTAAATGGGACCCAAAAATAAAAAATGGTTTTGGACATGATCATCAAGGTACGATTCGACTTGTGTTCCATAACCTGTTAAAAACCAGAAGTTTTTTTCTTTCAGTGTATCTTTTTTTTTTCAGTAGATTTTTTTTTCTTCAGTAGATCGTACCTTATTGTAGGGGTGTTCGCGGTTCGGTGTGGATCGGTTTTAAGATAAAAAATCATCCGATCCAAACATAAATTTACTTGCGGTTTGGTTCGGTTTTGGATGATATATTAAAAAATCCAATCCGATCCGTTCCAATTTTATGCGGTTTAATTTGGGTCGGTTTTTGGATATCCAAATTACACATTATATTTTTATTAATATTATAAAACTACTAATAAATCATAGATTTGATATAATATATAACATATAGTATATTAAAAGTTAATATTACAAAATGAGAATGGTTGATTATGATTGAAATAATAAAAATAAATAAATTATACCAAGCTAATAACTATTATTAAAAAAATTATTATCATCTAATAATAATTTCACATAGCATATCATGCTAATAAAAAGTAAATAAGTATAAAAGTATATGTATGCAGTTTGGTTTGGTTTGGATCGGTTTTGAAAAATTAATCCGAAATCCGATCCGAATTGATCGATTTTCACAAAATAACATCCAAACACATCCAATAAATTTCGGTTTTTTGCGGTTTTCGGTTTTTTGGATCGGTTTTCGGTTTTTTATTTGGATTGGTTTGGATTTGAACACCCCTACCTTATTGTGCCACGGTTTCAGAACAAAAGGGAATAAGATCCTTATTTGAATACCCTCCCAAAACCAGTTTGTTGGCAACGCGGTGTGAGATACTGAAACGCCCTGATAGGTGCAGTAAATATGGACTTCTTTTCTCCAATCCCTCAAATCTTCTGACCATTCAGGATTTCGAAATAATAGTATACGAATGATATTTTTTGTGATTATCAATGAAAGTAATAGAATATATTTTCTAAATATTGATTGGAATAGTAATACAAAACTTCTGATTATTAGACCATAGAGAATGCTCTCCCAGACTTCTTCGATTTGTCTAAGTCTTATTTCAGACTCGTCTTTGTTTTCCTCTATCTCTTTCTGTTCTATCGTTTTCTCAAACGCCAAAAATTCCGAATTACCAGTACCCGGTTTCCTGAAATATTCTTTCAAATATTGGGAGATATCATAGACAAGATCACCAAACAAGAACGCGTAGTCGCCCATTATCTCCAAAAAAAGAGGGGAGTGTGCAGTTCCTTGAAAGAGTTTATAAGTTATTGTTTTACGCCTTTGAGGGCGCATAGATCCTCTGATTAGGTCTCGGCAATAATCTAGTTCGCGTGAATAATGAACTACAGCAAATTCAGTATATCTGTCTGGTTCAGCACTATTCTGATTGTCATTAGAATCTGTTTTACTATTAAAAAGAACTATACGATCAGCTTTTGGGGAACGAATCTGAGACTCCTTTGGACTCGCGTCCATCAATACCTCCAATTCATCGACTAAGTCGTATGACCATCGAGGAACTTCTTTACTTATTTCGTTTATTTCACTACATAGTTTTCTATTAAAAATTGTATTATTAGTAGGATCAGTTCGAATTGCGTCCAATAATAATTTTCTTTTTGTTTTTTTTTCTTCGGAATATATTTTTACTTGTTCATGTTCTGGAAATAAATAAAGTCCATCAAAATTAAAACTTGATACTGATTTTTCCGAAAATTTACTGATTAAGTTAAAAAAAACCAATTTCATTTAATAATAATTTTCTATCAAATTGATCTATTTTCTGTTCAAATTCTGGATCATTACTATTAATAGAAAGAAGGAGACCATGAATCTTATTTATCAAAATGTAGTTTGTTGTGTCAGTTTCATTTGGAATGAAGGGTGAAAAGCCTTTTTGGATTTCTCCACGAATGCGTCCATTCAAGAAAGGATCATATATTTTAGTTAAGTATTTTGTTTTCCTATTATCATCAGACAATCTAATTCGAATTGGTTATTCCTAAACGAGTCATGAAGGGTATAACGAACATACCCTGTCTCCACATTGGGTCAAGAACCGGGTCAAAGGGATCAAAAACTGCTAATTCATATAAAGCCATCGAACCGGCCCAACCAGAAACCAGAGCTGTATGCATTATATGGACAGAAAGTAAATGGCCGGGATCATTTAATACAACGGTATGAACATGATACCAAGTAAAACCCATGAAAATACCCCTTATATCAACAAAAAATAGACACTATGTAACTTTATTGCACTGTAAAAAACTATGCTATGGACCTTCCCCTTATTAGTAAATTATATCGCATGAAATAATTTATATTTGTTCTAGTTTTTAGAAACAAAGGAACATTCTATTCGTTGGAACAAAAAGAAGCAGATCTATTCTATATCCGATAAGTAACAATACGCAATGGCAATGGTGGTGGGGTTTAGTTTTTTTTATATGCGTGTTTATATCAGTGAATGCAGACACTGGATACTAATACAAGAACAACAAATCCCTTTTTTCGTCAAAATAAAGATTCGTTGTTCGTGTATTTGACACAAAAAAAAGTCTATGGGTCTTTCTTGGTTTAATTACAAAGATAGAGCTTTCTATATATATAGAATACTTTCTTATACTAGAACTAGAAGCTGAGGGTTCTTTACATTCATTATTAGCTTCAGACTATAAACTGAGGATCAATGAAAATGTGAATAGGATTAATTGGTTTCTAATAATATAATTCATGAAGCAAAGAAGAATATTTCTAGAGTTCATTTCGATGGGAAATATAGAAATATACTTTTTTTGGTTGTCGGAGATCCTTTTTGTTAGAATCCCCTCTTTCATTTTAAAGAATTCAATTCATTAGTCATCCAGTAACACGTAACAAGAATAGCAGTAGAGACATATCAAAGAACGACCCAACCCCTTGGACTGCTACGAAAAACACCATCTGATTTTAAAGTAGCACGATCTAATTCAAAAATTTCACCCAATTGAGCACGTCGAGCATATTTTTTCACAGTAGCAGGATCACTATAATTGACTCCATTGAGTTCACCACCATAGAATTCAACAATTACACCGACTTGTTCGACACTATACTTCGATTCTGCCCTTCAAAAAGGAACATCCGCTCTAACAATTCCGTCTCTGTCTACCAAAACAATCGGAAATGTTTCAAAAAAAGTAGGCATACGACGTACAAAAAGTTCACGCCCCTCTTTGTCTCTAAAGATAGGATGCCCTAACCAACCAACCGTTATTCCATCTCCATTGTCCATTGAGCCCGCTCTAAACAAACCCCCTTTTGTCGGATTATTACCGATGTAATCATAAAAAGCTAATTTTTCAGGAATTTTAGACCAAGCTTCTGATAAACTTTGATTTTTGACTAGCCCAGCACTAACTCTTCGATATATTTCTTGCTGGAAGTATCCCTGATCCCATTGATAACGAGTAGGACCAAATAATTCAATTGGGGTAGTTGCTGAACCATACCACATAGTTCCAGCAACAACAAAAGCTGCAAAAAATACAGCAGCGATACTACTGGAAAGGACAGTTTCAATATTTCCCATACGCAATCCTTTGTATAAACCTTGAGGTGGACGCACACTAAGATGGAAAAGACCCGCTAATATGCCCAATGTCCCTGCTGCAATATGATGAGAGGCTATTCCCCCGAGAACAAAAGGATCAAAACCGTCCACACCCCATGCGGGATTTACAGATTTTACCCTTCCTGTTAGTCCATAAGGATCGGATATCCATATTCCAGGACCAAATAATCCTGTTACATGAAAGGCGCCAAAACCAAAACACGCCACCCCTGCAAGAAATAAATGAATTCCAAATATTTTTGGTAAATCCAAAGAAGGTTTTCCAGTACGTTCATCACAAAATATTTCTAGATCCCAATAGACCCAATGCCAAATATCCGCCAAAAAGCACAAGCCTGAAAATACAATATGTGCCGCGGCCACACCTTCGTAACTCCAAATACCCGGATTCGTTATAGTGCCTGGAGTTAAACGTGAGATATAGAATTATTACGGATGCTATATCTCTTTGTTAAAATGATCCTTATTGAGTCACATGGATTCATTAGGTCTATAGTAGATATTTTTATCCTTTAGACTATGTTATTAATATAATCAAGAACTCATTATCTAGTTTATGGCCGCTTCTCTATGGTACTATTTGTTGCTTCATTGAATTTGCTTCATTAATAGGATCGCGATTTGACTTTGATCGTTATGGACTGGTACCACGCTCTAGTCCTAGGCAAGCAGATCTGATTTTAACAGCGAGCACCGTAACTATGAAAATGGCTCCTCCTTCAGTATATGGTCTAAACGAGTCGCACATACACCTTAATACATGTTCCTCGGCGTTGAGGGCATCCCCGAAGAGCGGGAGATTTTGTTACAGTCCGAATTAGCTGTCTTGTGTTTCTAATAAGTTGGTTTATAGTTGGCAGTACGGATGACTGCCAAAGGGCATTTGAGAGTATTAAAGAGTATCTGCGTGAACCTCCTATATTTCTCCCTCCCGTAGAAGGAAGACCGTTGATTATGTATCTAACAGTGTTAGATAAATCCATGGGTTGTATTCTGGGACAACAGGATGAAACAGGGAAGAAAGAGTTCGCCATTTATTATCTCAGTAAAAAGTTCACTGATTATGAGTCACGATATTCCACGCTAGAAAAAACGTGTTGTGCTTTGGCCTGGGCGGCAAAGCATTTGCGGCAGTATATGTTGAATCATACCACTTGGTTGATCTCCAAAATGGATCCAATTAAGTATATTTTTGAGAAGCCTGCTCTTACTAGGAGAATTGCCCGCTGGCAGATGTTGTTATCTAAATATGATATTGAGTACCGCACTCAAAAAGCTATCAAAAGTAGTGTGTTGGCAGATTACCTTGCTAACCAGCCGGTGGAAGATCATTAGTTTACAGAATATGAATTCCCTGATGAGGATGTGATGTTCCTGAAAGTGAAAGATTGTGATGAACCATTGCCTGAAGAAGGCCCCGACCCTGAATCTCGTTGGAGTATGATATTTGATGGAGCGGTGAATGCTTATGGTAAAGGAATTGGTGCTGTGATCATCACTCCTCATGGATCGCACATTCCTTTTACTGCAAGGTTAACATTTGATTTCACTAATAATATGGTTGAATATGAGGCTTGCATCATGGGTCTTAAGGAAGCTATTGATCTCAAAATCAAAATTCTAGATGTGTATGGTGATTCAACTTTGGTAATAAATCAGATTAAAGGAGAATGGGATACTCGTCACCCTGGCTTGATCCCTTGCAAAGATTATGCTAGAAGATTATTACCCTTCTTCAATAAAGTTGAATTCCATCACATTCCTAGAGATGAAAATCAAATGGCGGATGCTCTAGAAACTCTGGCTTCCATGTACCAAGTGAATACTTGGATTGATATACCCCGTATTAGAGTTCGACGGTTGGATTGGCCCGCTCATGTGTTTATGACAGAGGAGGTAGCAGATGAAAAACCTTGGTATTATGACATCCAGCATTTTCTTCAAACTCAGGAAACCCGATTGGTGCATCGAGGAAAGATAGAAAGACACTGAGAAGATTGGCAGGCAGTTTCTTCCTAAGTGAAAATGTGTTATACAAGAGAAATTATGACATGGTCTTGCTCAGATGTGTGGATAGACACGAAGCAGACATGTTGATGCATGAGATTTATGAAGGTTCATTTGGAACTCATGCTAATGGGCATTCGATGGCTAAAAAGATGCTAAGGGCAGGTTACTATTGGTTGACAATGGAATTTGATTGTTACAAATTTTCAAAGAAGTGCCATAAATGCCAAATTTATGCAGACAAGGTCCATGTGCCTCCGACACTTCTCAATGTGATTTCCTCCCCATGGCCTTTCTCTATGTGGGGTATTGACATGATCGGGATGATAGAACCCAAAGCTTCAAATGGACACCGTTTTATCTTGGTAGCAATTGACTACTTTACCAAATGGGTAGAGGCTGCTTCTTATGCCAATGTTACAAAACAAGTGGTTGTGCGTTTCATCAAAAACAATCTTATATTCCAGTATTGTGTGCCGAGTAGAATCATCACTGACAATGGCTCGAATTTGAACAAAAAGATGATGACAGAACTGTGTGAAGAATTCAAGATTGTCCATCACAATTCGTCTCCATATAGGCCAAAGATGAATGAGGCTGTTGAAGCTGCTAATAAGAATATCAAGAGAATTATCCAGAAAATGGTTGTTACTTATAAGGATTGGCATGAAATGCTCCCTTTTTCTCTGCATGGATATCGAACATCTGTCCGCACTTCAACAGGAGCAACCCCATTCTCCCTGGTATATGGAATGGAAGTTCACTACAAGAAAATTGGCAGATTGCGACAGGTATTTTTGTAGATTACGACGGTTAAAACCGTCGCAATTTGCTTTCCACGACGGTTGCTTTACCGTCGCAGAAGTGTGTGTCCCCAACCTATTTCGCGACGGTTACAAAAACTGTCGTTCAAGTTTACAACGGGTTTGGAGCTGACATAATCAAGTATTGGTGACTGTTTGATACCGTCGTGACTATCTTTTGAGTTTCTTTTAATTATTGATGGCGACGGTTCGATACTGTCGTGAATATCTTTTGAAATTGATTAAATTGTTTATGGCGACGGTTCGATACCGTCATGACTTTTGTTGATTATTTTTAATTGTTGATTACGACGGTTCGGTACTGTCGTCATGACTTTTGTTTATGTCTTGATTTTTTTTTATTTTTCTATTATATATATTTTTTATTTAAATTATTATCTATGTAAAAATTTTTAAATATAGTTTTTTTTTTGTGTTATTTTTTTCTTTAAATTATTTCTTCTTTAATATATTTATTTATAGTATTATTTTTTGTTTTATTTTCTATCACTTTGTAATATAGTAAAAATAATTTCAATAAAAAATATTTAACATCAAATAAGCATTATAATATCCAAAAAAATGTGTGTTCCATAATCATGTAAAATGCGAGTTCCATAATCATGTCAAGTAGTACAAAAAACCCAAAATATATCAATTCCTAATCTTATAATAATAAGTATCATTATGCCAAAAATACATGAGAAAGTTCACAATCTAATTATCTCGATCATATCAAAGTCTAATTTGTCCCCCCTGAAGTTCCATTATCTCCAATACGGTAGCTAGACTCAGATGAACGTCTACCATCAGCGGGTGATTCCAATCCCTAAAAAAAGGTATTAAAATAATAATCTTTAAAATAATACTCATAAAATTTAACTTTAAATGCGTCAAAATAATATACCTGTCTTATTGAAATCACAGATACAGTAATATCATAGCATACCGAGTTGCTAAATTAAGATTCTCTCCTATTTTAATTAAGATTCCACTTGACAAGATCACCAAAAAAGCCCCCGGAACTTGATTTCAGAAACTGGTATACTGGAGCAGTAAATGGTCCATTTACATCAACCTGTTTTACAAAACTTCATTACCTTGTCTCTTACTCGCATGTAATCTGTTTTGAAATACTGGATATAGAAACATTGTATCAAACCTTATCAAAAATTGGAAATTCTGCTTTGAACTTAGTGCAAGCAAATTGCTTAATTTCTTCATTTGATCCAGGCTCCTGCATGCCAAATTGATTGCAAGGGAAAGCTAGAACCTCCAAACCTGGAAAGAAAATGCATAAGGACACTAAAAATGTGAGGCTGATAAAAACATTACTTTAGAACTAAAAATCTGAGAGCTGTTCAGAGAGAAACAACAAAGTAGAAAATCCTTTGGAATATTTTAAATTTTCCTACAACGAAAAGTATCTAAGGCCCAAAGCTCACTTTCATGTTCCATAATAATGACCTTGACACGCTGCTTGCATTAATTACCAACTTAGAACGAAATTTGGATTGCTATAATAGCTATTCCATCCTATTGCACATTCTTGCACACCCCAAAATCGTAATTGTAATCAAAATGAAACAATCCACACTTTTTTCAGCTACTTTTAGGGGGGAAACTGTTTTTCTTTTAAAAACTCCCTCAGCTGCATTTTCTGTTTTCCATCTCCCCAACAAGCACACGACACATTTAAATTCCAAAACGGGAGCCGTGGAATGAGAATCACAGTACTATAATGTCAGACAAGTTAGTATCAATTCCAAATGGTAGAATCCTTTAAAATATGGAAATAAAACAAGATATGTTGCCTGTATAAATTGGATAAAGCATTACACAAGGAAACAGACATGTATTAAGTTCCCCACGGGTATCCTCATACGGAAGTCAATCCTGTTCGAGACACTATTGGATACTAAATGTGACTGTCTCTTCTAGCAAAGATTCAAAATGTATTTTTCTACAAGTGGGATGGACTAGCCTTTTCTGCTGGACTCAACCCTCATTGGTTGAAATGGACATGCATTTAAGACCATAACAAATAGGTTTCCATATAGAGCTATGTTTGGCCGATAGAGAAATACTTGGAATAGAGATATGGTTTTTAAAGTAAGTACATCAACATATCCCATTTGGTTAGCTTCACTCAATCAAACATCAGTATCCACATCTAAAAATCCCAATAAGTTACCTGTGCCTGAACTTCAATATGAACTAGGAAGAATATACATACTACTCTCCTAATCTTAAACATAATCCAACTCAAAACAAGGAAGAATGGACATACTACTCTCCTAATCTTAAACATGATCCAACTCAAAACAGGGAAGAATAGACATACTACTCTCCTAATCTTAAACATGATCCAACTCAAAACAAAATGATTTCAGAAGTAGATATATTCAAAATGAAGCTACACTGTCAAAATATCTAGTCACCAATAATCATATAAAAAATATAGGAAAAATAAACAAATAACTATGCTCCATAAGTAACATACCTCTATCTTTAAAATTTTCATACAAGTGCGGGAGTTCTGTGTAATTTGATGATGTCAAGCCACTGCCGTTCATTCAAAGGAAATCATTCAATAGGAGGATCATAACATACCAGAAACTTTGACATAACTTTCAAGGTATTTGATTTGAACCTTCTCAAATAGAACTTGATTAGCAGAAATTGACTAATCACTTCGGAGATACGCTTATATAGAACACACTATTTATTTTTAAATGAAGACTCACCACCTAATTTGTTAAATGAATAACACCGAATCCATCCTATCAGTTCGGCTTGAATAATGCCCCCCTCAATATTTGTAATAATTCTAAATTGCGGATGCGTGAATAAATGCTTGCAACCCATGCGGTTGCAATACATTGCGGAAACTTCTAAAACCCTAATACTATGTACTACAATGGAGAACTATCTGCTTAAGCATACCTAATATTTTATGTTTGGATTGGTGGGATGTGATTGAATGAAATAAAATGGAGTGGTATATAATCAGATTCCCTTGTTTGGATTTGCAAATAATGGATAGTTGTGTATTTTTTATAAGTTGACGGAACGGAACAAAACAATTTAGTTCATTCCATTGCTCCACTCCACTCCATTCCATAATATTCTATTCTGCTCCGCTCCTTTCTAATTCATCGATCCAACCATAACCTAAAGGGAAAGTGAGTGCAATTTCCCCTAAACATAACATTACAACTGAAAAAAATAAGGCTTTCACACAAACATAAAGTGAATAAATCATACCATCGTGAAGCAACATTGACAATCAAGAGAACCTCCCCCTTGAATTTGCTAAGAGAAACATCCTTCTTATCAATATCCTGCACCACACAAAAATCACAATATCCTGCATCAAAATTTAACTTTAACTTAGCTCTTTGGAAGATAAGGGGTAGATGATTCATCATGCATTCATGTTCTGATCTAGCCTATTGAAATGAACACAAAGCCAGCTCAGTTATCTTTCGTCAAGAGATTCAAACAAACCATGCAATGCTAATATGAGAAACCTTGGACAGATTCTAATCATAAGGTTTATAATTTCACTTGATCCATTAGTTAGATTCTAACATTTGCCAATAAAATATTATAATCAGAAAGTCTTACTAGATTTATCTTAGATTTCAACTTTGGCAGACACTCTGTATCAATAATCATCATAGCATTTGCTACAAAATAGTAGTACTACTTGTTACAGAAGTGAAAATATCATGATACAAAGGCAAAAAACAACATATATGTTCTCTAAAGAAATAAAACCACCACCACTAACAAATACATGGGTGGTAACAACCTCTGTGATTTATGAGTAACATATTCAAATTAGAGTGAACAAACCAAAAATTTAATTCATACCGGGAAATTCCTAGCAAAGAAGAGAAAATTCTCCAAAGAAATAAAACCACCACCCCTAACAAACACATATAAATAAAAAATCATTAGCAACAACTAATTAACAATAACACAAGACCTGGTAATGAAAAAAATAAGGACAATATCTACCTAAAATCTGTTGATGGATCCTTCCCTTGTCAGCCCATTTCCTTCCACTGCTCAGATATCAAGCCACGAAGTTAAAATACGGCTATTTAGGATTACAAAATATATTTACATCAATAACTGTTGCTACATTGCTTACACATAGACTGAAAAATAGTAGTGATAGAAATGATACCTGGTGCTCAATTATAGAACTATCATATGGAACATGTATTCGTCTCTGTAGCCTCTGCAAGCATTCCTCCTAAGGATTGAAATTTCAACATTATGGTAATTTGTTGTGACTAAATTAGAAACATAAATATATAACAGAAAATGTAAGTAGAAAATGCTCCCAAATTTCATATGGTATACAGGGAGTACAAGTATATCGGCAACGTAAACATACAGCTGATTAGCAACTGGTAGTCAAAATTATATCCAATAACAATATTTTCTTGCATCATCCAAACAACATACACGATTTGGAGGACAAACAGGAAAAGGAGCACATAACCAGAAATACAATAGCAAGTTACTTTCGTTATTTGGTAAGATCAATTCAAAGATTATCAATTCAAGAAAGTTACTTTTGTTATTTAAAGATCGCAAAATGTTCCTTATAACCAGTTTAAAAGATGTATTGTTTTAAAAAAAATTGAAGCATTCTCACTCCATACCACATTCTCTAAAAATATTGATTTCTTTTAGTTTTTGCTTGAAGATGAATAAGGCATAAAAGTTAACAGAAATCAAAAGAAGCTTCTGTAATTATAGAAATAGTACCTGGGCTAGAGTTAAATAAAAAAAGCTAGAAGCATCACTATCTCTTCTCTGTACACATACACAAGACAGACTTCTACCAAGCCATGCTGTTGATCCTGCCACAGCCTCAGCTGTAATGAAACAAAATTTCCTATCAATAACTACTCTAAGAGCTTTAATGCTACAATTCATCCTAAGTTAATAAACAAGCAAGAGTTTGTTTCAGTAATTACATATTTCATCCTTACCACACAAAGTATTCAGCTTATTTGAACCACATTTTCATAAGAAAGAAGAATGTGAGTTTCTATAAATGGCTTTTTTTTCTAACAATTTACATAATTTACATTAGATTTCAATTAAAATCCTGAAAAAGGATCAAAACAACAACTGAACAACAACAACAATAATGACTAAATTGTGTAAAAGCATCTCCTTGAATTCAATTTCACAGCAAACAAAGAAATTGTCAATCACTTGGTTAATTTCCCAAACAATTTGTGTGTTCATAATAATCACAACAAGCCTAACCTAAACACCTCTCAAACAAAAAAAACAAAGCCAATTATAGATGAATTTCATGAACACCAGATCTATCTAGAGGGATAAAAAGGTAAAATAAATTAATAATGGAATTGAAAATTATTTTTTAAAAAATTTACCTACCAATGCAATTGGCTCAATGTTGTGAACCGTGTTTCTCGACCCACCGCATTTCTTAAGGTCAACAATAACCTTCTTACCCAAAACCCCTTTGTAGTACTCAAACAAACCCCCGAGCTCCTTTTCTAGGGTTTCGATTTAAGCTAGCTTCTCTTCTGGTGTTCGTAGGTGCTGTAACTTGGAATTGACCTCTTTCTTCTGCTTCTGGGAGTTGGTTTTGGGGTGATTGGTTGTCGAATCTTGAATTGGTGGTGGTGTCGGATGGTGAAGTATGGATGGACGGACGCTGGCTCCGCCACTGTGTAGAAGACAAGTTTAGGATTAGGATATTTAAGAAGTAATAAAGCAGTTTAGAATCAGCTAAAAGAAAGAATAAAATTTCTATAATCTAAATCTAACAGAGAAGCACAAGACTGTTATTTTTTCTCATTATTGCATAAATTAAGTAGTATAACTTTTTGACATATATTATTCATATGCATCAAATTCCAGTCAGGTTTCAGTATTGCTATTTAACTATTCAAAATAATCATTATACATTGCAACTTGTCAATAAACATATAGTATATATTTTTGCATCTAGGCTGTGTATAATATATTGATAGGAAAAGGCCAAATTTTAGAAGAAAAAAATGATAGAATTTTAACTATTCAAAAATTTTATGTATTTTAAGAGCTTTTTAACTTTTTTACGGCGACAGGTGTTTTACCATCGTGCCCATGAGAATTTTTAAAGGTTTTGGGTGCGACGGTTGTTTTACCATCGTGAAATGAATTTTAGGACGGATAATTTTACCGTTGTGAAAGGTTTAAGGGTGCGACGGGTGCTTTACCGTCGTGATATGCCTTTTAGGACGGTTAATTTTACCGTCGTGACTAGTTGTTGGTGAAAAATCAATGTTAAAAGTGTTAAATGGGGGCCGACGGTTGTTTTACCGTCGTAATAATAATATTATGATGGTTAATTATACCATCGCAAAATAAATATTAGGGACGGTTGGTGTCAACTGTCGTAAACATTGTCTCTATATGTCAATTACGACAGTTATCACATAACTGTCGCAATTTTTGTGTCGTTAAACACTAATTTTCTTGTAGTGGTTGTACTCCATGTTGAGGTAGAGATTCCCTCGTTGAGTGTGATAATGGAAGCCAAGTTGACAGAGGCTGAATGGGTCCAGAACAGGTTTGACCAATTGAATTTGATTGAAGAGAAGAGAATGACAACTTTGTGTCATGGGCAGTTATATCAAAAAAGAATGAAGAAAGCATTTGATAAAAAGGTCAAACCTCGCGAATTCAGAGAAGGCGACCTCGTGCTCAGGAAGATCATGTATTTTAACACTGATTCTAGGGGAAAGTGGACTCCCAATTTTGAAGGCCCGTATGTTGTCAAGAAAGCCTTCTCTGGTGGTGCATTAATTCTTGAAACTATGGATGGCGAGGAGTTCCCACGTCCCATGAATGCTGACGCAGTCAAGAAATACTTTTCCTAAAGAAATAAAAGAACAACTCACTAAGTTGAAAACCCGAAAGGGCGGCATAGGCAAAAAGGAGCGTCTCGGTAGGCTGAAAACCCGAAAGGGCGGTCTAGGAAAAAATTAGAGACATAAACAGAATACATTTCCCGATAAGTTAAAAACCCGCGAGGGCAGCTTAGGCAAAAGTTAGGGATTTTTCTTGGCAAGTAACTACGTCAGACAAGACTTGATCGTTGAAGCAACAATCTTCTCGGATCATCACCATACTTCAACAAAAGTTGCTGCTCAGGATTTCAAAAGTTGTTAGGGGAAATGGTGGTCATTGTATCTCAATGTATCTTTTCCATTATATATTACCATTTCCTAAACTTTGTAATCATCCATGGAGTCTCGCCATTCGTAGACTACCATTCTATTAATGAAATTCGAGCTTTTGCCCAATTCTTTGTGTTCTTATATTTATTTAGCTTGCAAAGACTCCATTTATTACTGATAATAATTTTTAAAGCAAAAAGATTAAAAAGCAAAATTGACTTTTCAAAAAAAAGGGAGATCTTCACAATTAAATTTACTTTGGGATTTGTGATTAAACAATGACAACAAAAATGGCGATCCCAGGAATGAAAAAACTCCGGTTGTTTTAAGAAGATTTACTTCCTTCATGAAGGTTTTTCTAAGGTCATCTTTTTGGTATGTGCGCAATCTTTGTGTATTTCTCAGATAGTTAAAGACGATACCAGTGGGTGCAAGGTACATTATTAGGTTTGTGATCCCATTATCCCCGACCAAGTCTTGGTTCGCTTTTGATTTTGGGTTTATATGGTCAGAAGCCTCCGTCCCAGATTCCCCAACAAAGTTTTCCCTCATATGATGAAAGGTTTTATTCCCTTGGTGTGCTAAGATATCGCTCTTTTTGCAGTATTGGCATTAGTGTTGACTTCTTGATTTCCCGGGAAGGCTATCCCAGGGCATCTTTTGTTGGAATAGGTTTTCATGATGTAAAGTTTCAATCTGCATCTTTCCCCTGGGGGTAGGCTTGAATTCCCCAGTGAGGTTTGATTGTCTCGGCGTCAGTCTGCTTTATTTAAGGCTGGTCTTGCAATCTCCAGTAGGTATGTTGCTTTTGAAAAACTAGTTTCTCCGATGAAACCTGAAGAAAGATGTTCTATCCCGGTATCTGTTTGATTTAGCTACATCCGGATTATGTTTCTCCTCAGTGAAGTTAGGACAGGCAATAGGTTTGGTTTCCACAATTTCTTTTACCTTTCTTGGATTGATCTTTCTGGTTGAAGTTTAGCCCAATGTTGTTGGAAACTGAGGCGGTTTTGTTTGTTTATACTGATTATGTAACCTTTTACCAGCATATGCACGATATCACTCATACATTCATACATGCATCATGCATTGCTACAAATCATTTTTTATTGACATTATGTTCTAACCTTCCTGCAGCGCTCCTTGCTTAGGTGGATTTAGTTTTCCCTCTTGAGTTTATTTCTCAAAGGATGTATCTTCGTTGGCCGTCTTGCTCCAGTTTGTTTCTAATTGGATTCGTGGTTGCATGACGATATTATTTACTTTGGATTTCTGAGAACTTTGAGTTTTGGTTTGTGCATTTATTTTGCACGAGAAGACTTTATCTCTTTCCCCAGGAAGTCATATCTCTTTCCCCAGGAAGTCATATCTCTTTCCCCGGGAAGCCATATTTCTATCCCCATAAAGTCATTTCTCTTTGCAATTCCCCTTGACAATAAGTGGAAGTCTCTTTATTTGAGATAAGCTTACATATTACCCTTTCCATGCAGAGTGCCTTGGTTAAAGAAGAAGTTGAAACCCGTTCTAGGTGAAACACCAGAATTTTGGGGAAAACTTAATATTTTCTTTCAACCTTCAGTGAACGTTGTTAGTACATCGGCAGTGAACGTTGGCGTTTCTTATCTTTTTGCTATCTTCATTGAACGTTGATAGTTCACCGTCAGTGAACGGTGATGGTATGATATATTTTCTCTTTCTACCTTCAGTGAATGTTGGTAGTACATCGGCAGTGAACGTCGGTGTTTGTTATATTTTTGTTATCTTCAGTGAACGTTGATAGTTCGTCATCAGTGAACGGCGATGGTATGATATATTTTCTCTTTCTACCTTCAGTGAATGTTGGTAGTACATCGACAATGAACGTCGGTGTTTGTTATCTTTTTCCTATCTTCAGTGAACGTTGATAGTTCATCGTCAGTGAACAACGATGGTATGATATATTTTCTCTCTACCTTCAGTGAACGTTGGTAGTACATCGGCAGTGAACGTCAGTGTTTGTTATCTTTTTGCTATCTTCAGTGAATGCTGATAGTTCATCGTCAATGAACAACGATGGTATGATATATTTTCTCTCTACCTTCAGTGAACGTTGGTAGTACATCAGCAGTGAACGTTGGTGTTTGTTATGTTTTTGCTATCTTCAGTGAACGTTGATAGTTCATCATCAGTGAACGACGGTGGTATGATATTTTCGCTCTACCTTCAGTGAACGTTGGTAGTACATCGGCAGTGAACGTCGGTGTTTGTTATCTTTTTGCTATCTTTAGTGAATGTTGATAGTTCATCGTTAGTGAACGGCAGTGGTATGATATTTTTTCTCTACCTTCAGTGAACGTTGGTAGTACATCAGTAGTGAACGTCGATGTTTCGTTTCTAATCTTTTTGCTATCTTCAGTGAATGTTGATAGTTCATCGTCAGTGAACGGCGGTGGTATGATATTTTCTGTCAACCTTCAGTGAACGTTGGTAGTACATCGGCAGTGACCGTTGGTAGTACATCGGCAGTGAACGTCGGTGTTTGTTATCTTTTTGCTATCATCAGTGAACATTGATAGTTCATCGTCAGTGAACGTCGGTGTTTCTTATCTTTTTGCTATCTTTAGTGAAAGTTGATAGTTCATCTTCAGTGAACGGCGATGGTATGATATATTTTCTCTTTATACCTTCAGTGAACATTGGTAGTACATCGGTAGTGAACGTCGGTGTTTGTTATCTTTTTGCTATCTTCAGTGAACATTGATAGTTCATCGTCAGTGAACAGCAGTGGTATGATATATTTTCTCTTTCTACTTTCAGTGAACGTTGGTAGTACATAGGAAGTGAACATTGGTGTTTGTTATCTTTTTGCTATCTTCAGAGAACATTGATAGTTCATCGTCAGTGAACAACGATGGTATGATATATTTTCTCTCTACCTTCAGTGAATGTTGGTATTACATCGGCAGTGAATGTCGGTGTTTGTTATCTTTTTGCTATCTTCAGTGAACGTTGATAGTTCATCGTCAGTGAACAGAGATGGTATGATATATTTTCTCTCTACCTTCTGTGAACGTTGGTAGTACATCGGCAGTGAACGTTGGTGTTTGTTATCTTTTTGCTATCTTTAGTGAACGTTGATAGTTCATCGTCAGTGAACGGCGGTGGTATGATATTTTCTCTCTACCTTCAGTGAACGTTGGTAGTACATCGGTAGTGAACGCCGGTGTTGTTATCTTTTTGCTATCTTCAGTGAACGTTGATAGTTCATCGTCAGTGAACGGCGGTGGTATGATATTTTCTCTCTACCTTAAGTGAATGTTGGTAGTACATCAGTAGTGAACGTCGGTGTTTATTATCTTTTTGCTATCTTTAGTGGACGTTGATAGTTCATCGTCAGTGAACGGCGGTGGTATGATATTTTTTCTCTACCTTCAGTGAACGTTGGTAGTACATCGGTAGTGAACATCGGTGTTTCGTTTCTTATCTTTTTGCTATCTTCAGTGAATGTTGATAGTTCATCGTCAGTGAACGGCGGTGGTATGATATTTTCTCTCAACCTTCAGTGAATGTTGGTAGTACATCGGCAGTGAACGTTGGTAGTACATCGGTAGTGAACGTCGGTGTTTGTTATCTTTTTGCTATCATCAGTGAACGTTGATAGTTCATCGTCAGTGAATGTCGGTGTTTCTTATCTTTTTGCTATCTTTAGTGAAAGTTGATAATTCATCGTCATTGAACAACGATGGTATGCTATATTTTCTCTTTCTACCTTCAGTGAACATTGGTAGTACATCTGTAGTGAACCTCAGTGTTTGTTATCTTTTTTCTATCTTCAGTGAACGTTGATAGTTTATCGTCAGTGAACGGCAGTGGTATGATATATTTTCTCTTTCTACCTTAAGTGAACGTTGGTAGTACATCGGCAGTGAACATTGGTGTTTGTTATCTTTTTGCTATCTTCAGTGAACATTGATAGTTCATCGTCAGTGAACGGCGATGGTATGATATATTTTCTCTCTACCTTCAGTGAACGTTGGTATTACATCGGCAGTGAACGTCGGTGTTTGTTATCTTTTTGCTATCTTCAGTGAACGTTGATAGTTCATCGTCAGTGAACGGAGATTGTATGATATATTTTCTCTCTACCTTCAGTGAACGTTGGTAGTACATCGGCAGTGAACATTAGTGTTTGTTATCTTTTTGCTATCTTTAGTGAACGTTGATAGTTCATCATCAGTGAACAGCGGTGGTATGATATTTTCTCTCTACCTTAAGTGAACATTGGTAGTACATCAGTAGTGAACGTCGATGTTTATTATCTTTTTCCTATCTTCAGTGAACGTTGATAGTTCATCGTCAGTGAACGGCGGTGGTATGATATTTTTTCTCTACCTTCAGTGAACGTTGGTAGTACATCGGTAGTGAACATCGGTGTTTCGTTTCTTATCTTTTTGCTATCTTCAGTGAATGTTGATAGTTCATCGTCAGTGAATGGTGGTGGTATGATATTTTCTCCCAACATTCAGTGAACGTTGGTAGTACATCGGCAGTGAACGTTGGTAGTACATCGGTAGTGAATGTCAGTGTTTGTTATCTTTTTGCTATCATCAGTGAACGTTGATAGTTCATCGTCAGTGAATGTCGGTGTTTCTTATCTTTTTGCTATCTTTAGTGAAAGTTGATAGTTCATCTTCAGTGAACAACGATGGTATGCTATATTTTCTCTTTCTACCTTCAGTGAACATTGGTAGTACATCTGTAGTGAACCTCAGTGTTTGTTATCTTTTTGCTATCTTCAGTGAACGTTGATAGTTCATCGTTAGTGAACGGCAGTGGTATGATATATTTTCTCTTTCTACCTTCAGTGAATGTTGGTAGTACATCGGCAGTGAACATTGGTGTTTGTTATCTTTTTGCTATCTTCAGTGAACATTGATAGTTCATCGTCAGTGAACGGCGATGGTATGATATATTTTCTCTCTACCTTCAGTGAATGTTGGTATTACATCGGCAATGGACGTCGGTGTTTGTTATCTTTTTGCTATCTTCAGTGAACGTTGATAGTTCATCGTCAGTGAACGGAGATGGTATGATATATTTTCTCTCTACCTTCAGTGAACGTTGGTAGTACATCGGCAGTGAACATTGGTGTTTGCTATCTTTTTGCTATCTTTAGTGAATGTTGATAGTTCATCGTCAGTGAACGGCGGTGGTATGATATTTTCTCTCTACCTTCAGTGAACGTTGGTAGTACATCGGTAGTGAACGCCGGTGTTTGTTATCTTTTTGCTATCTTTAGTGAACGTTGATAGTTTATCGTCAGTGAACAGCGGTGGTATGATATTTTCTCTCTACCTTAAGTGAACATTGGTAGTACATCGGCAGTGAACATCGGTGTTTGTTATCTTTTTGCTATCTTCAGTGAATGTTAATAGTTCATCGTCAGTGAACAGCGGTGGTATGATATTTTCTCTCTACCTTCAGTGAACGTTGGTAGTACATCGGCAGTGAACGTTGGTGTTTCTTATCTTTTTGCTATCTTCACTGAATGTTGATAGTTCATCATCAATGAATGGTGGTGGTATGATATTTTCTCTACCTTCAGTGAACGTTGGTAGTACATCGGTAGTGAACGTCGCTGTTTTTTATCTTTTTGCTATCTTCAGTGAACGTTGATAGTTCATCGTCAGTGAACGGAGATGGTATGATATATTTTCTCTCTACCTTCAATGAACGTTGGTAGTACATCGACAGTGAACGTCGGTGTTTGTTATCTTTTTGCTATCATCAGTGAACGTTGATAGTTCATCGTCAGTGAACGGCGATGGTATGATATATTTTCTCTCTACCTTCAGTGAATGTTGGTAGGACATCGGCAGTGAATGTCGGTGTTTGTTATCTTTTTTCTATCTTCAGTGAATGTTGATAGTTCAACGTCAGTGAACGATGGTGGTAAGATATTTTTTCTCTACCTTCAGTGAACGTTGGTAGACATCGGCAGTGAACGTCAATTCTTGTTATCCTCCTCTCTGAAATAATTCTTTTGGTCCACCAGTGATTTATTTTCCTGGTGGGGTTGCTCCTTTATTTTTTCATTTTTGTGGCATCCCCAGTGATACTTTGTGTCTCTTTTGTTCTGTTCATATGCATTCATAATCATCAGCATTGCATGGCATCTTAGAGACAAAAATAGGGCTTGTTTTATATTTAAGTATCTTCAATCGTGTCGACACGAAGATTTTTAACCTTCGTATCTCCGGATAGAAGACACTTAAATAAGGGCAGCTGTTGTACCCCAATTTTTCCCCCTAAGATTCCCCTATCATATCATGTCAACTTGGTCATAACAAAATCACATTAGGGTTGGTTCTTCCTCTTTTTTCTATCTCATATCTTTATGTTTGCTCTTGAGGAATCTCCAAGCACCTTAGTTGTGTATTTTGTATATGCGTTGATAATTAACCTCTAACCAAAATACAAAAAATATTTGTCTCTGTCTTTGCAAAATTGTGTTTTGTAGGTACCATGTCAAAGCATCCGACAAATAAGGTTTTCCGGTATTATTTCCCTAAAATCTCTATTTGCAAAGAAAAAAAGTAATAATTAAAATTTTTCATTTTTGTTTTCCTATACAATCGATTGCTCCCATAGTGCAATCAATTACACAGTGTATTGTGCACAATATTTGAGAAAAGTGTATTTTTAGCTTTCAAAATTTTTTTTTAGTATGTATCGACACGTACATGTTATGTGTCGAGTCATGCAAAGTGATTAATTCTGTATTGAGTCGAAAAGGCAGCTTATATCGATCCATAGAGGCTTGTGTCGACTCATCCTGTTTTGTGTAACTAGCATGTGTCGACACATACATGTTATGTGTCGACTCATGCAAAGTGATTAATTCTGTGTTGAGTTGAAAAGGAAGCTTGTATCAATCCATAGAGGCTTGTGTCGACTCATCCTGTTTTGTATAACTAACATGTGTCGACACATACATGTTATGTGTCGACTCATGCAAATTGATTGATTCTGTATTGTGTTGAGATAACAGCTTGTATCGATCCATAGAAGCTAGCGTCGACTCATACTTGTTATACAACTAGAATGTGTCGATGCATACGACTCTTGTGTCGACTCATAGCAGCAAAACACACGTGATTTTTGAAAAAAAGCCAGCAATTTCAAAACTGTCATCTTTTTGGCTCCAGTTTTTCTGCATAATTTGAAAATTATATCATTAATTCAATTTTTGGCTCCAAGAATAAATTACCAAATTACCACTAATCCCAATCCTAAACTCTATAAATAGAGCCCTCATCTCATTCAAATTTCAAGCTTTTGATAGCCAAATCCACCTTGCTAAAAAATCTCTCAATTCTCTCCATCTACCAAATTCACTCAAAGCTCCATTTTCAAAAAGTTAGTAAGCTTTGCATTGAAGCTTACTAATCTTTGAGCTAAACCTTCATCCAAACACTTTTTCTTCATCAATTCTCTACATCCAAGCTTGGCAATTGATTCTTGTGATTGAATTGAAGCAAATTCTTGAAGTTCTTTTGATAATTCTCTAGATCTACCTTTGGTAAGTTGGATAATTCATCTTTCACAATGTGATCTCTTGATGATCTTTGGGATTTATTCATTGAGCATTATTTTGTGATTCCAATGGTGTTATTTTCTCATAATTTGATGGAATTTTCGTGCTCAATTGGATCCATGATCACAAGGTGTTTGATGGAAAGTTTGAACAAGAAATTGACCTTTTAAAATGCTGTTTTGCTGCCTGTAACAGTGTGCAATCGATTGCACAGAAGCAATTTTGCACAATTTTTTAAAACTGTATTGTGTAAATCGATTTAAACAGTAGTGAAATCGATTTACACAGGGATAAAATGTATTTTTTTTCCTTGTTTTGGGGCAGCTTTGATCCAAAATGCTTTTTCTACTCAATCATTTGATTGTTGGTTTAGATTGCAATTTTAAATGTCCAATTTGTCTTTAAACTCAATGGACTTTGTGATGTAGATGAAGTTGGATAAATGTTCATCAATTCAAATCTACCTAAGAGTGAAATATTTAATTCATTTTTGGTGCTTTGGATTAATGATATGTTTAGTGCTTTAATCCATCTAGAGGAGTGGTTGAATTTAAAGATGAAAGAATTTGGAGATGGTGATCCAAATTAGCTTATCATTCCCCTCCCTCTTCATCTTATCCCTTTCTTTTTTAATTGTGTTACATGTTAAGGGATGGTGATCTCTATATAATTTATCCAAACATGAAGTACATAGATTTCTCTTGACCGGCCTCAAAATAGGTGCGACTTCTACATAAGTCCACTTACGATTGCTTAACATAGCCCTAAATTTTGTCCCGATTCGAATAAATGATCATTCGTGGCCTAAAATTATGATTGCAAGCCCAAGTATGTTAATTTGATCTCTTTGATCCAATAACCTTGAGATTCATTGTGTGGAGGCTTTGGTTCTACCAATCCTCTAATGGATCTACAACACCTTTGGTCAACGTGGATCACTTAAACATCGTTGATCATTAAATGTTACTTTTGAGTATTCCAAAATGGATGATATACTTGACTAAAAACAAATGCAACTTGTTGTATGGAGGCTTTGGTTATACCAATCCTCTAATGAGTTCCAAATGCAAGTTTCAAGATGGTCATCCAACTAACCACTAATTTATAACAATTGACTTTACTTTATGCTTTTATTTTTTATGCTTTATGTACCATTTAATTTAAGCATTTACATTTCATGCCATTTTTTATTTTGCTCACTTGAGCATTTACTTTTATGTCATTTTTATTTTGCTCACTTGATCCTTTATTTTCATTTTAAAGACACCTAATAATCAACATGAACCATAAAAATCTTTAATGATACTTGGACTATTTGGTTACTATCCTTGGCATTATGGAGTATTGGATTTCTTGGACTTAGGATTAGAGACCTTGGCCTATCTTGGAGACTTTGTGACTTTATTTGATATTTTGTCTGGAGTTCTTGAGGTTTACCTCAAGAGATTGGGTTGTTAGTTTGTTTTGTGTGCAGGTTATTGTGATTACATATTTTGTTTGTAATATGGAATTCACCCGTATACAGCCGTTACTCTGCCTAATTTTTGCGAAGACTTAATACACTTGAAGTTTGGTTCTCTCAGAGGTCTAGTATCTTTTCTTTCTTGGTTTCAATCCGAAGAATGGGAATTCTATATTGACTCATAATGTCAAGTATTGGCTTCTTGTTTGTTAGATGGTTCTTATCCCTAGCTTTTACCTTATGCTTTAGGATAGTCTCTTCATCTCCTCCCATCTTCTTTAATTTCAAAAATCTTCCCCCACCTTTAAAAAACTCTTCTTATTTATAAACTTGAAACACTTTCATAATAAACTTAGACTTAGGTCCATGCATTTTCAAAACATTTTCATAAATAAATTTCAATCAATTTAATAATACCTTGACATTTTTGTGAGAAGACTAAAAGTCAATCAATCTCATTTCAAACCATTTTTGCCACTTTGGCTTTTTATTTTAAAACTTTTCTTAAAAGATTAGACTCTTGTCAATCCTTGTAGTGATGCAAACAACTATACTTCTACAATATGTAGTAAAGAGAGATATTTTCCACTTGGGTGTTGAGTGAGGCATTGTTGATTTTAAAATCCAAGCCATATCCTCCACTTTGAGATGATGTAAATTCTCCTTTCTCATGATTGTGGGTAGTAAGTATGTTTTCCACACGGACAATGACGATGATGTCTTATCTCATAAAATTAACCAACACACTTGTGTTTCAAATTTTTAAAAGAGGAACTACGTGTACCCTGATCCCCTATTGCACGAAAGGTGGTACGTAGGCACTAAAGGTTCGCAACCGCGGCGGGTGCAAAAATCATAAAAATATTTCTTTTCTCACTTCCACCATCCATTTTATATACAACACATTTTTATAGCCAAAATATATAGATTTTTCAAAGAGGTTCCTGCGGAGTACCGTAGATGTTTAGGGTGCTAATACCTTCCCTTTGTATAACCAACCCCCTTACCTTGAATCTTTCCCCCTTTTTTTGGGTTATTCGCTCTTTTCCCATTCCTTTGGAAACAATAAAGCGCGGTGGCGATTTTTATTTTGATTTGTATAAAGTCTAGTCAATCCAATGGCTTAGTCTTGAACATTTCCATTGCTACACCTCCATGCTCGAGAACACATGCCCTCAACAAGTCTTCCAACGATTGAATCGTCCATTCAGTCTGACCATCTGTCTAAGGATGATACGCTAAACTCAACCTCAACTTAGAATCCAACGCTTCTTGCAAACTCTTCCAAAAATCAGAAGTAAATCTTGGATCTCTATCTGACACAATGCACAAAGGAACACCATGCAGCTTCACGATCACACTAATATAAATCTCAGCCAACTTCGACACTGGAAAACTTATGTTAATAGGAATAAAATGAGCTGACTTCGTAAGCCTATCAACAATCACCCAAAACGAATCATGTCCTCTTATAGTACTAGGTAACACCGTCACAAAGTCCATTGAAATGCTATCCCATTTCCATTCTGGAACTTCCAACTGTTGTATCAATCCTGCAGGCTTCTGATGTTCAACTTTCGACTTCTGACAAGTCAAACATGCATACACAAACTGAGCCACGTCACACTTCATCCCAGGCCACCAAAAAAAACCTTTCAAATCTTGATACATCTTTGTAACTCCTAGATGAATACTCAACTTACTTCTATGACTCTCTTCAAGTATCACTTTCTTGATCTCAGCATCATCAGGAATACAAATCCGATTACGAAATCTCAATACACCTTGCTCATCTAGCTTAAAATCACTGTTCTCAGATTGATCAGTCCCAACCATCAAATCTACCAGTTTCACATCCAACTTCTGAGCTTCTCTAATACTGTCTAAAAATTCATTATTAATCTTCAACATACCCAACATAACACTCTGCGGAGTAACCTCGCAAACTAAGCTCATATCTCTGAACTGCTCAATCAATTCCAACTCTTTAATCATCATTTATGACATATGTAAAGTCTTTCGACTCAACACATCAACTACCATATTCGCCTTTCCTGGATGATAATTCAAACCGAAATCGTAATCCTTTAACAATTCCAACCATCTTCGTTGCCTCATATTCAGCTCTTTCTGATCAAACAAATACTTTAAACTCTTATGGTCACTAAACACTTCAAATCTAGAACCATAAAGATAATGCCTCCAAATCTTCAACATAAAAACAACTGCAACAAGCTCTAAATCATGCGTAGGATAATTCTTCTCATGAGTCCTCAACTGCCTCGATGCATAAGCAACTACCTTACCATTCTGCATAAGCACACCTCCTAAACCCATCTTAGAAGCATCACAATACACCACAAAAGGCTCTCCTGGATTAGGCAACGTCAAAATAAGAGCCGACGTCAACCTCTTCTTTAATTCTGTAAAACTTTCTTCGCACTGAACATCCCAAACAAAAGCTCTACCTTTACAAGTCAACTTAGTCAACGTAAGTGACAACTTAGAAAAACCTTCAATAAACCTTCTATAATAACCAGCTAATCCCAAGAAGCTTCTAATCTCAGTAGCTGACTTTGGAGTTTCCCATTGCAACACAGCATCAACCTTCGATGGATCTACCACAATGCCACTACTTGAAATCAAATGACCAAGAAAACTAACCTCTTTTAACCAAAATTCACACTTGGATAACTTTGCATACAACTTCTTCTCTTTCAAGACTTGCAATACTACTCTTAAATGTTCAGTATGCTCTTCTTCTGACTTAGAGTAAATCAAAATATCATCGATGAACACAACTACAAACCGATCCAAATAAGTATGAAAGATACGATTCATATATTCCATGAATACTCCCGGCACATTAGTAACACCAAAAGGCATCACCGAATACTCGTAATGTCCATAACGCGTTTTGAAAGCCGTCTTCTGGATATCTTTATCCTTCACTTTAATCTGATGGTAACCCGACCTCAAATCAATCTTACTAAACACACGAGCATCCACTAATTGGTCCATCAAGTCATCTATTTTTCGAAGCGGATACTTGTTCTTAATCGTCAGCTTGTTCAACTGTGTATAATCAACACAAAGCCTCACACTTCCAGCTTTCTTCTTTACTAACAACACTGGAGCTCCCCACGGTGATACACTTGGTCTTACAAACCTATTCTCAAGTAACTCTTCCAATTGCTTCTTCAATTCTGACAATTCAGATGCAGACATATTATATGGTGCCATAGACACAGGTCTGGTACCAGGTACAAGATCAATTGCAAATTTAACTTCCCTCTCTGGCGGTACATCAGGAATCTCATCAGGGAAAACTTCAGGAAATTCACACACCACCTGCAATTCCTCAATTATAGATTGAGTCTCTACAGATAGCGACGCCATCAACGAGAACATATGTACTTCCTCTTGCATCAACTTTCTCAACTGTCTAGCAAACAATAGACCATCTTCCTCTTCTTCAGGAGTAGAAAACTTCACCGACTTGTCATAATAATTAATATGAACATAGTTATGCTCTAACCAGTTCATACAAGAATCACATCCAAACCTCTTAACGGAAAACAAACCAAATCAACAACAAAGTCTTTGTCGAAGATCGACAAAGGACACTTAGCACACAAAAAAGAAGTAGTCACCGATCCCTTGGCTGGAGTATCGACGACCATTTCTCCATCCAAAAAAGACAACACAAGACCCAATCTCTCAACACAATCAGCAACAATAAAACAATGTGTAGCACTAGTATCAATAATAGTGATTAAAGGAGTACTATTAATGAAACATGTACCTCTAATAAGTCCGTCCTCAACAGCTGTCTGATCCTCAACCAAAGCAAACACTTTACCACTTGGCTGAGCCCTCTTCGACTTCGAACACTGGCTACCAATGTGCCCTTCTTCTTTACAGTTGAAACAAACCACACTCTTGTGCTCACACTCAGATACAACATGTCCGTTCTTGCCACAACGGAAACACCTCTTCACTTCAGTAGTGCACACATTACTCTTGTGCCCAAGTTTCCCACACTTAAATCAAATCACACCAGCAGGAGCATCTCCCCCAATAGTCCTCTGACCATGAGCAACTCTCTGCTTACCCTTACCAGCTGGGGCATCATAAGGTTTACCACGATTCTGCGGGTGCTTACCCCGCTTCTCACTGATAATCTTGTAATGAGCATTATTATCTTCCTCAAAAATCCTACAACTATCAACCAAATCAGCAAAGACACGAATCTTCTGGTATCCAACTGCCTTCTTAATCTCCGGGCGCAACCCATTCTCAAACTTAATACACTTCGAAAACTTAGCATTTTCCTCAGTGTAATGCGGATAAAACATAGCCAACTCAGTAAACTTGGCAGCATACTCAACAACAGACTTACTTCCTTGCTTCAACTCAAGGAACTCAATTTCCTTCTTACCACAGACATCTTCAGGAAAATACTTTCTCAAAAACTCCCTACGTAACACATCCCAAGTGACATTCTCACCTGCAGCTTCCAACTTCTGGCAAGTCTCTAGCCACCAGTCATCAGCCTCGACTGCTAGCATATGAGTCCCATAACGAACCTTCTGCGCTGGAGTGTAGTCCATCATGCGAAAGATCCTCTCAATCTCTTTCAACCATTCCAATGCTCCGTCAGGATCATACTTTCCCTTGAATGTAGGTGGATTCTCTCTCTGGAAAGTCGCCAAGCTACGAGATCCAACATTCCCGTTAGCATGTAGCTGATTTTCCATCGCATGAGCCATTGCTTCTAAAGCAGCAGCAAGAGCAGCATCATTCCTTCCAGCCATCTCAACTTCTTACTACAACATAAACAACGATTAGAACATCTGTGATACGGTGGGAAGAACTGACTGTTTTTTGGAATGCTGGTTTGCGTTTTGCGTTTGTTTTCACAAAATGTCGCGGTAAGCAAGAGTCGCCACCGACTTTTATTTTATCCAACAAGGAAAGGAAAAAAGCACAGAAAAATTCCTTTTTCGAGATATTTCTCGGGTTCGGGGGGTAGATTATAGAAAGAGAAGGTATTAGCACCCTTTCTATCCATAATTATCTACGGGCTCTTAATTACTTGCTCAATTGTTTTCAAAATTGTTTTCTTTGTGCTTGTGGGTTTGAAAAAGTTTTTGCTTGAAAACTTCGATTTAACTCTTGCTTCTGTCCTCAAGAGAGTATGAAGTATTTTTGAAAACTTTGTTCGAAAAGGAGTGTAAGTGTGAAAAAGATTTTGTTTTTTAAAAGAGAAAGTATTTAAGGACCATCTACCTACTCGAAAAAGGAATCGTTCTATGCTAATTTCCTTTAGACAATGCTATCCCAATATTGATGAATAAGTAGCACCGTCGTTGGAGTTTTAAGGGTCAATTCGAATGAGGGACATACGGTCACTAAAGAAATGTTAGGACGCCTTAGCGGTAACCCTAATGTCTTAGATCATTTGTTTGAGGCGACAATATCCGAGGCAACCGTTTCGAGGCAACTATGATCTTTAGACAAGAGGGCGACTTCTAAAACGACCTATACTAAATGACCGTGTACGAAGGCAACCAAGTGGGGTGTACCCTAGGAGTGCGCATGTGCGAGTGTGTCGTTTTCAGTTATTTTTATCTTTGCACATGTTAAAGGTGATCTAATTTGATTTTAAGATTAACATTCAGTCTTGTCATGCAACCTTATTATCAAACATCTAACAGTTATAATTGCGAAAATAAAATGAGAAATTTAAATTACAAGGCGTCGGGTATTTACATCGTCAAAGACAAACCCTTTGAAAAATAAAATAAAGCGATAAAAGTAATTAAATGTCCTATTTACCTATTACATTCTGGAAGCAGATACATAATTGGATAAGGAAAAGTAAATCGCGACGCAAAATTAAATCGGGCGCATGATTAGAGTTTTGACCCTTTTGGTTAAAGAAGATATCTTTTTTTTGTTTTTATTTTAAGAAAAAAATAAATCCTAAATTACTAAATTAAATTTAAATAAATTAATTAATAAAAATAAATTATTTTTTTGGAATTTTTGATTATTTAGGAAAGAAATTATAATTATTAAATTAGCGGTTAAAAACTAGTTAAGTCTAATTAATTTTATTTATTTTTTCAAAAGGAATTAAAGTTCTCTAATTAAAACCTAATTAATTAATAAATTTATTAAGAAAAATAAAAGATTAAAAATTTGATTTGAAATAAAAAATATTTTTTGTGATTTTATATGAAAGAGAATTTTATGATTGGTTAGAAATTAGTAAAAATAAAATAAAACAATTAAAATAAATAAACCAAAATAAATAAGAAGAGAGGTGTATTGGGCCTGATTTTAGGGGTGTTGGTAGCAATTTCTTAAGCCCCACATTGTTGGCCTTTTTTTGACTTTCTCTGATCTGGTACATGTGCATTGACCAACGCTTCCATGGACCTTCAGACCCTGGCCACCAGATCTGGCCAATGGCCATCTGGCTACTGGATGCATGAGGGAATATGATGGACTGCATATAGGCGCTTGTATGGGAATACTTGAAAATCAAAATTATTGAGAAAGTGGAGGACCTGGGATTCGAACCCAGGTCCTGAAGGAGATTGCACTAACACGCTTGCCACCATGCTACATTGCTTTAGTTGTTATTATAATATAAACAAATAAAATTATATGAAAACAAAATAATTACCAGAAAAATAATAAAAACGCACGCTTGGTTTGAATGGCCCAATGATGGGACGCCATGCATCATCCCTAACCTCTCGTCCGAGGCTAAAAGGTCACAAACCTATACCAACGGATAGAAGTCCGTAGCTACAAGGTTGCTCATCTCAAAAATCCTTCTCAGGCCACAAAAATGAATTCCAAGGGCATGGTTGTGTTCGTCTCACCCTCTCGGTCACAACCATGTCCATTATGTGCTTCAATTGTACCTGGAATAGAAACGCCCAAAAACAAGAAACGAACCCTAACAATGGTGGTTCTTCATAGAAGCCAGATAAATGCAATTGAATAATATGAAAAGCTTGGAAATGCTCTTGTGATCCCAAATATGCCATTAGTTTTCTCAAATGATGCAAGAACAAGTCAAATCCATTTCAAGAACAGGGATGTGTTTCGTGAGACTTACAGTGCTTGTAGAGGCCTGAAAATGCTTGCTTTTGATCCAGGTAGCTTGTGTGAATGCCCAGGAAGCGATTGGGACAAGTCTTGACCTCTGAAAATGCTTCTAACCTGGATTTCGACTTCTCACTTTTTTGTGATTTTTTCACTTTTTGTTCTACCTCTCTCCACAGTTTCCAACCCCTGGTTTCGTATGCCTTTGCTTGCTTATGTAATGTGCTTTGTATTAGGGTAAAAATCATGGACCAAATCCCTCCATATCAATGCATATGAATGTGATTTGATCTCCATTGAAAACCTTCCAAATTTGATTTGATTTGGATCTTTTTGCACATGATTTGGCTTGATACGAATTTGATGGTGATGCTAGCTGTGAACAAAGCCTAAAACAATCAGAAAATCATGAGTTATTAATTTTTTGGATTTTCTATGATTTTATTTGATTTAAAATGAATAAATTCAATTAAAAATAAAATTAAATAATAAAAATGAAATATGGACACATGGCTGAAGCTAGGGCACGTGGGCAATGATGCAAACTCAAATCAAGTGGAAAAGAATGGGCCCATTTGACAAAATTTGAAGTTTTGGGGATAGTTGACTTTTGGCAATTTTCCAAAAAAAGTCCAACTTCAACAATGCATAACTTCCTCAACTTTGTACTTTTGGAGGTGTTATTGGAATTTTTAGAAAGCTTTAGATGTCCTCTAACCAACCCTTTTGGTCTCATCTAATGTTGATATTCCATGCTCAAGTTATAAGCTTTAACAAAAAAGGTGTTTTTGTTGACTTTCAAAAATGACCTATAATGTCCAAATTCATAACTTATTGTGAGTGCATTTTTTGAACTTTGGGTATGAATATGGATTGTAGGAAATTGAATCCTATTCAAAATGAGATTTGGATGGGTCATTTCTAATAAATTATGAGAAAGTTATGCTTGGTCAAAGTTGAGTTGACTTTTCCTACAAAACCATAATTTAGCAACTTTTGAATCTTGATGAATTTTGAGAAATCCTTGATGAATCATGATCAAACCTAGATCAAATGATGAGATATCCCTAATAATGAGAATGTTGACAAAAAATCTTGAAGTTTGACTGTATATAGGTCACAGTTGACTTTTGCCCTAGCACAGTCGATTTTTGGACCATTGAGCAATTGACTGAGCAAACTTCCTCTACAAGGCTTGAAATTTGACATGGATGACTTTTGTAACCCAAAATTTGCCCTCCCATATTCTTCAAGATTTGTCAAGATCATGGTTCAAAACCTCTCAAAGGTTGCACACTCCAATTGCCTCCTAACACAGTCAAAATTAGGGTTTTGGTTCTAGCAAAGAAATTAAGGTTTTCAAGGGTCCAATCAAGTCCCATATGACTATATACATTGGCAAGCATTCATATGTCAAGTTTCAAGACTCCCAGCATCAAATTGCACAGTCAAAAACCCTAAGTGCTCCACAGTCAACTACAGGGGCAAAATGGTCATTTGATAGTCAAAAGTCAAAATTTTTGGTCAACATCTTATTTTGAAGCCACAATCATCATTTGATAAATTCTTGATCATGATTCCATAAGCATGGCTCAAAAAGTCTCAAGATGCAAAAGTTTCTATTTTTGGACTGTTGAAAAGTCAACTGCAAATTGACCAAGGCATAACTTCTTCATGGTTTATCAGAAAAATTCCATCCAATGCTCATTTTGAAGAGGATGACATTTCCTACAACTCATCTTCACACTCCAAGTACAAGAAATGCTCTCACAAAAAGTTATCAATTTCAACATTATAGGTCATTTTCAAAAGTCAACAAAAAGGCACTTTAATTCAAAGACCATAACATGAGATTGGTAAATCAAAATGACATGGGACCAACGACATTGGTTAGAGGACTTCAAGACCTTTCCAAAATGTCAAAGAACATGATCATAGCTTCAAAATTGAGCAAGATATGCATTGGAGAAGTTGGGAAATGTTTGGGAACTTTCAAAAGTCAACTTTGCCTAAAACACTTCAAATTTGCTAATGGGCCTCAAATTCTTCCTTGAATCATTACCCAAGGCCTATGCACGACCCATTGAGCTTAAAAGGATTTATTTTCTTATTTTTAATTAATTAATTGAATTTTTATTATTATTAATTCATTTAATTGGTTTTAATTGTAGAAAAATATCAAATAATGGTTGTCAAATCTTTTTATGCAGCAAATATACTCCACACATGCTAAGGATTTAGTGCATCACTCAAGGGGACAAGATCTTCCATAATTGGCAAAGTTTCATTGAAAAAAAAGATTGAAATTTCATGATTGAAAATCAAATATTCAAGTCATAAATTCATGGATCCATGGGCTTGTTTTTGACCTAATTCTGATCACATACTTATGCATAACCTAACCCTACTCATACATACACGAAGAAAGCTGCTGCAATAACATACTCACTTTGCAAAAATTTCAAGAAAGTGGTGAATCTGATTTCATAGTTGCAGTATAATTCAAGGCCTGAAATTGCTTCTAACACGTTGCTGGACCTTCTAGGAGTCTATAGCAATCAAGAACAAGCTTCCATACCCAAGGAAACGGTAGAACAGAATCACCTTTTTCACAAAAAATTTCATAATCGAATTCTGCTTTCCATGCATCATTGTTATATTTTGATTATTGATTTATGCTACTAACATCTTCCTGAAGCGTTTGAGATAGTTTAATTGTGCTAAATCTTCCTAAACCGAAATCTACCATTGAAGGATATATAGGGTTTCAGGACTTGAAAATTAGGGCTTTACTTATATGGTAAAATTGGACCACCAAACTTGTATGGATGAATTCGTTGCATCAAGACGAAACTATTAAGACCATCGCGCCCTTTTTATATTGAGTATATGCCTAATCGCTATTTTTATATTTTCAGTTTGTGGGGGTTTAAAACCCCCGCTATTCATTCCTTTTTGTTTCAGAACAAATGAAGAAGAAGCATGTGTGGCAGGGTGTGATAGGGACATTCAAATATCTGGCGCGTTTTTTCGTTGTATACCATTAATCTTTGTTCTTTTTATATTATATTTACTATCCATTATATATACAAATGCGTTTGGCAGCTCAGTTGGTGGATGACACGCTTGGCAAGCATAGGGACCTGGGTTCGATTCCCAGGTCCCCCATATAATTTGTTCTCTTTTTTCATAAAATGTTCACATGCAACGTGTTCTCCAACGTCTCACCATACAGCCTCACGCATAGCTTGCCAAGTGGCTTTGATGATCAATCTGAAGGCCACAGAATGAAGTCCAGGGTATGGCGCAATCAACCATCATGCATACAATCAGAAAGTCAACGAGGCTTGCTTTGTCAATGGGCCTGAATTGCTGCAGTTTTACCTCCATTTGGGCCAGACACCCCCCTTGTTTGTATATTTAATTTCATTTTCTTTTCTTTTTAATTCTTTTAATTTCTTTCAATTATTTATTTTTTATAATTATTATTAAGTCATTAAAATTAATCTTTTCATAATAAAATCAGAAAATCAAAATACAAAAATATGTTTAATTATTTATTAATTTACTCATTAATTTATTTTTTTAAATAAATGTTAATAATTAATTTAGTTAATTTAGGTTTTAATTCAATCTTTTTCTTTAATAAATAAAATTCTATAGAATTAGGTTTTGATTTATTTTTTATTATTATTGACCATCATTATTTATTATTATTATTTTAAATAAATATGTAAATAATTAATTAGCTTAAGTTAGGTTAACCTTAATATTTTTCTTTAATAACTAAAAATAATTTAGAATTAGGGTTTCCTTTTAAATTCTTTTCTCTATTTTCATTAAATACCACAAACATAAAAAACATTTTCTTTTCTTTTAATTAAATAATTATTAAGCTTTAATTTAATTTAATTTCCCAAAAGGGTCCAAAACCCTAATACGTTCCAATTTCTATTTTCCGCATTATTTTTCTTACGGATTATTATGTAACTTCTTTCTGGATGTAATAGTAATTAGGTATTTATTTACTTTCCGCGTCTTTTATCAAAAACGGGTCTTTGTAATTTGGCGATGTATAGACCCGCGCCTTGTAATAGCGTAGCTTTTATCTTTCCGTCTTTTAATTTTCCGCACTCCTAACTGCTAATTTGCATGGAAGAATGTATGTTAATTAAAAACAATGCGTAGCTCACAATGCCATGATCAAAGATAAGACATAACATGAAAACAACACACAAATACACACACCACTTCTAGGGTACGCCTCACCCGTTGCCTTCGGAACGTGGTCGTCGAGTATAGGACGTTTTAGCGGTCGCTCTGACGTCTAAGATCCAGTCGCCTCGAAACGGTTGCCTCGGATAAAAGGATCTAGGACATTAGGGTAGCTTCTAAGGTGTCTTACTGTTGCTCTGGTGACCACACTGTCCCTACAAACGAATTGACCCGAACACCTCCAACGGTGGTGCTACCTACCTCTCAATGGTGGGATGGCACTACCTTAAGGACTTATACACAGCCTAATTCCTTAGGGTAGGTAGATGACTCATAGATACTTGCTCTCTTCTAAAAAAACAAAACAAAAACCTTTTCACACCGACACTTTCAAAAAGCTTTCAAAACAATTTTTCAAACACTCTTGAGGACTGATACAAGAGTTATTCAGAAATCTTTTTAAGAAACTTTATTCAAACCCACTCACATTTTAAAAAGCAAACATTTTGAAAACATAAGAGCAAGTATCTAAGAGCCCATGGATAACCATGGATAGAAAGGGTGCTAATACCTTCCCTTTCTATAAATCTACCTCCCGAACCGAGAACTATTCTCATAAGGAATTTTGCTGTGCTTTTGTCCTTTCCATGTTGGAGAAAATAAAAGATGGTGGAGACTCTTGCTTCCGCGACATTTTGCGAACCAGCGTTAAACAGTCAGTTCTAAATCCACCGATCACAATGACCTTGAGAACATATTAGGACATTGAGGAACACTTGAGGTCATTTGGACTCAAGGACCTTGATGCAACACAAAACCCTAATTTGGGGTTAACTGCCATAGGAGATAGCTTGTCTGACCAACTCTTGAGCTACCTTGAGCCACTTGGAGATTTTTCTTGCAATGTCTTAAGAAATATGAGAGGGAAAATTTTGGGGTACAACAGCTGCCCCTGTTCAATCTTCTTAAACTTGAGGATGTAGATTTTCTTTTATGCCTTTCGTGATCCGAAGGTGGAAGATGATTGAACACTAGAGTGCCCAGAAATTTGCACTCGCATAAAGTGGTATCAGCCTTGTGATGTCGGGAATAGGCTTACAGATGCCATTTGGAGATTGCTGGCGGGAGGATGGGCTTAAAGATGCCGCTTGGGGAAGTCTGATCTTTGTTGAGATTTAGGAACTTTCCTGTACTTCAACTGAGAGAACATCTTTGCTGAGTTTTAAGAACTTGTCCGTAATTCAACCGGGGGGAAACATCTTCATTGAGATTTAAGAACTTGCCCATAATTCAACGGAGAAAACTCTGCTTAGATTTAGGAACTGTCTGTACTTCGACGGAGGAGAATTGTCGAGATTTAGAACCTTATCTGTAATTCAACTGAGGATAATTCGGTTGAGATTTAAGAACCGGTCAGTAGCTCGACTGAGGGAAACATCTTCATCGAGATTTAAGACTTGTCTGTAATTCAACCGAGGATAATTATGTTGAGATTTAAGAATTTTCAGTAATTCGACGGAGGAACTTTGCCAAGATTTAGAACCTTATCTGTAATTCAACTGAGGATAATTAGGTTGAGATTTAAGAACCGGTCAGTACTTCGACTGAGGGAAACATATTCATCGAGATTTAGGACTTGTCTGTAATTCAACGAAGCATAATTCTGTTGAGATTTAAGAACTGTCAGTAATTCGACGGAGGAACTTTGTCGATATTTAGAACCTTATCTGTAATTCAACTAAGGATAATTCGGTTGAGATTGAAGAATCGTTCAGTACTTCGACTGAGGGAAACATCTTCATCGAGATTTAGGACTTGTCTGTAATTCAACGGAGGATAATTCTGTTGAGATTTAAGAACTGTCAGTAATTCGACGGAGGAACTTTGTCGAGATTTAGAACCTTATCTGTAATTCAACTGAGGATAATTCGGTTGAGATTTAAGAACTGGTTAGTACTTTGACTGAGGGAAACATCTTCATCGATATTTAGGACTTGTCTGTAATTCAATCGAGGATAATTCTGTTGAGATTTAAGAACTGTCAGTAATTCGACGGAGGAACTTATCGAGATTTAGAACCTTATCTGTAATTCAACTGAGGATAATTCGGTTGAGATTTAAGAACTGGCCAGTAATTCGAATTTGGTAAAAGCTTCATAGCTTCTGACTTTATGAGAATTTAACCGCATCCTTCTGGAAAGGTAAAGGTTAGTATTATGTAATGCGTGATATGTATCAAACAATGATGTTCTCAAAATAAATGAGATTGTGTTGTATGATTCGTATATTCATGTGTCATGATGCATGGACATGTAATGTTTTAGATGGGGAAATAAATCCCGGATAGCTGCTGGAGAAAGGAGCTGAATTCTTCGTTTTCCGCTGGGGATGGCGAACAAAGATGATCGTGAGAATCAACCTGCAGGAGAGGATAAATCTGTTGGGGAATAACCTGATGAGGAGATTACTCTGTGGGGAAGAGATGCTCTGTAGAGGATTCCACCGATAAATTCCGCTGGGGATGAATTACTGTTGTTGGTGGTACCGAATCCTGTTGGGGATTGACTTCTGTTTGTGAAAGGAAAGAACTCTGAGGGGGACGATCTTTTGGTTGCGACTTTACTGGGGATAACCTCTTAGACTCTAATGGGGATAATCCTTTAAGCTCTACTGGGGACAATCTTCCACAGTCTACTGGGGATGACTCTCCAAATTCCACTGGGGGAGCTTTTTCAGACTGCGCTGGGAAAATTTTCAAACTCCACTGGGGATATCTTGTATTCTGCCGGGGAATATTCTTATACTCCACTGGGGGATATTAAGACCTTTCAGTGATGATGGTAGATAAACTCTGCTTGGGGAGAATATTATCAATTCATTCACAGTTGTGAGTCTCAGCTGGGGAGAGCTATCATTACTGTCTTACTCTACGGGGAGTGAAAGTACCTTAGCAATATTCTTCAGCTGAATCTACCTTTGTACCTGGTGGATAGAGCAACTGTAAAGCTTGGACAATTCTTATTGCCCCTGTTTCTGATATTACAAGTAACCGTTTTTTTTTTGTTTCGCATGTAAATATTTATGAGAAGCAATTAATGTCAAATGCATATATCAAAAATGAACATTGGACGTTCTTTGCAAAACAAAATAGAAAAAGACAAATTTATTTGTGAAAATGACTTGTATTGATTTTGAAGTTTGGCCTGTAAATAGGCGTTTTTGTACAATAGGCTGACGTCCTAGTAAGAGAACACCGACGAATAATAGAATTTACACAATTTGTGAAAAACTAAACAAAACAGCTATATGAATAATCCCACTGGGTTCCAACTCTGCTATTGCCTTTATGTCCTCAAGCATCTCATCACTTTGCTACTTGGTTGAAGGTAGATCAGATTGATTAGTGTCATCCGAGCTTGATAGTTGATACCGAAGTCTGGTTGCAAGGTGATCCAATGAGACATAGTGTTACGCTTTGATCCCTAATTTTTCCCGGACCTCCCTTTTGGGTTTTCAGTCCACCGGGATACCCTTTTTTGCCCAAGCCTCCTTTTCAGGTTTTCGACTTGCCGGGTGTACAGTTTTTTGTTTTCATCCCTTATTTTTTCCCGAACCCTTTTGGTTCGCCGGGAAGCCCTTATTTTTGCCTAGGCCAGTCGATCTAGCGGGTCTTTGATTATGCGTAGTATTTTTTCAATATGTCTGCATTGACGGGGTAAGGAAGGTCGTCACCATCCATGGTGGTTAGAATCATAGCTCCTCTTGAGAAAATATTCTTAACCACAAATGGCCCTTCGTAAGTAGGGGTCCATTTTCCCCTGGGATCACCTTGAGGTAAGATAATGCGCTTGATTACCAGATCCCCAACTTGATACTCTTGTCATCTAACTTTCTTGTTAAATGCCTTGATCATCCGCTTTTGATACGTTTGACCATGACAAATAGCAGTAAGTCTCTTTTCGTCAATTAAATTCAGCTGATCAAGCCGGGTCTGAATCCAGTCATCTTCGCTCAAACCTGCATCCTTCATAATCTGAAAAGAGGGTATCTGAACTTCAATGGGTAATACAGCCTCCATGCCATATACCAAGGAATAGGGTGTTGCCCCTGTTGACGTCCGCGCTGAGGTACGGTACCCATGAAGAGCAAACGGTAGCATCTCGTGCCAGTCTTTGTATGTCACCATCATCTTCTGAACGATCTTCTTAATGTTCTTATTAGCCGCTTCAACAGCCCCTTTCATCTTCGGCCGGTAGGGAGAAGAGTTGTGATGCTGTATCTTGAACTGTTTGCAGAGTTCGGTGATCATCTTTTTATTGAGATTTGTACCATTATCCGTAATGATCCTCTCTGGTACACCATATCAACAGATCAGGTTATGCGGAATAAACCGTGCTATGACGTTCTTGGTTACAGTAGCAAAGGAATATACTTTAACCCACTTCGTAAAGTAATCAATTGCTACCAAGATGAAACGATGCCCGTTGGATGCTGTAGGTCTGATCTCGCCGATCATATAAATGTCGCACATTGCAAAAGGCCAAGGTGCCGTCAAGACATTCAGAGGTACTGGAGGTATATGCACCTTATCAACATAGACTTGGTACTTGTGACAGGTCCGAGAATGCTGATAACAGTCGGCTTCTATAGTGGACCAATAATATCTTGCCCGAAGGATTTTCTTGGCCATGGTGTGTCCACTGGAATGAGCTCCTAAAGTCCCCTCATGTAAATCTACCATGATCCTTTCTACTTCGTTCTTATCCACACATCGCAGTAAGGTTGAATCATGGTTGCACTTGTAAAGAATGCCATTGCTGATGAAGAACTTCGCCGCGAACCTCCTCAAAAACTTCTTGTCATTAACAGATGCACCCTCGGGGTACTCCTGAGCCTCGAGATACCTCTTTACTTCATGAAACAAGGGTTTATCTATTACCTCTTCAGTCTCGATGTCACAACAATGTCCAGGTTCTTCCAATCTTTCAATGATAATCCGGGGAGCCTCGTTGTCCCAATTGACTTTGAACATAGAAGACATCGTAGCCAGCGCGTCCGCCAACTGATTCTCCTCTCTAGGGAAATGTTCAAAGGTTATCTCCTCAAAATGTGGAAGCAGCGTCAATACATACTCCTTATAAGGAATAAGATTTGGGTGTTTCGTATCCCACTCGCCTTTGATCTGCCTGATCACGAGAGAGGAATCTCCGAAGACACTTAGAAACTTAATCCTTAGGTCAATAGCTGCTCGAAGACCCATGATGCATGCTTCATACTCCACCATATTGTTGGTGCAGTTGAAACATAGTCGGGTGGTGAACGGAGTATGGGAGCCTTTAGAAGATATGGTCACGGAGCCAATGCCATTTCCAAAAGAGTTTGAGGCTCCATCAAAGTACATAGACCATCGAGATTCTTCCTCAGGTCCTTCATCCGGTCTAGGTTCTTCACAGTCAGTTACTATCATGATATTCTCATCCGGGAACTCAAAGTTCATAGACTGGTAATCATCCACTGCCTGATGTGCCAAATGATGTGCCAACACACTTCCCTTAATTGCCTTTTGGGTCGTATACTGGATATTATACTCAGTCAATATCATCTGCCATCTTGCTATTCTTCCGGACAAGGCAGGATTCTCGAAGATATACTTGATTGGATCCATCTTTGATATCAATAGAGTAGTGTGAGTCAACATATACTGTCTCATCCGGCAAGCATCCCATGCCAAAGCGCATCAAGTTTTCTCGAGCAGTGAGTATCGGGTCTCACAGTCGGTAAACTTTTTGCTAAGGTAATAAATAGCATTCTCTTTTCGGCCAGACTCATCATGCTGACCCAACACACACCCCATTGAATTGTCGAGTACTGTGAAGTATAGGATCAAAGATCTCCCTTCAACCGGAGGCATCAGGATAGATGGATCTTGGAGATACTCTTTGATCCTTTCGGAAGTGGCCTGACATTCATCATTCCATCTTACCACTTGATCTTTCTTCAGTAGCTTGAAGATTGGCTCACAAGTAGCAGTTAGGTGTGAGATGAATCGGGCAATGTAATTCAAACGTCCCAGAAAGCCTCTGACTTATTTTTCTATTCGAGGAGCTGGCATCTCCTGTATAGACTTCACCTTTGCATGATCTACTTGAATACCTTTATCGCTTACGACGAAACCCATCAGCTTACCAGATCTCACCCTGAAGGTGCGCTTGTTCGGGTTTAACCTCAGCTTGTACAACTTCAACCTGTCAAATAATTTCTGAAGGTGGTCAAGGTGTTCTTCCTCAGTTTGTGACCTTGCAATCATATCATCGACGTATACCTCAATCTCATGATGGATCATGTCATGGAACAAAGCGACCATGACGTGCTGATATGTTGCCCCAACTTTTTTTAATCCAAAAGGCATGACCTTGTAGCAAAAGGTACCCCATTGAGTAACAAAGGTTGTCTTCTCCATGTCTTCGGGAGCCATTTTAATCTGATTATAACCGGAGAAACCATCCATGATGAAGAAGACCTTATGTTGTGCGGTGTTGTCAACCAGAACATCGATATGAGGCAGAGGGAAATCATCCTTGGGGCTTGCCCTGTTCAGATCCCTATAATCAACACACATTCGAACCTTACCATCCTTCTTCGGCACTGGAACCACGTTGGCCACCCACTGTGGGTAAGAAGTAACTGCTAGAAAACCGGCGTCAAACTGTTTCATCACCTCAGCCTTGATTTTCTCAGACATCTCTGGGCGCATTCGACGAACCTTCTGTTTTACTGGAGGACAATCTTCCTTGGTAGGCAATCGGTGAACCACAATATCGGTATCCAACCCAGGCATATCCTCATAAGACCAGGCAAATATCTCAACATAGTCTTGCAGCATCTGAATCAACCGTTGCTTAACACTAGCTTCCAGATTTGCACCGATCTTTACCTCTTTCTTGTCCACCTTTGTACCCAGATTTACTGATTCCACGGGCTCCTCATGCGGCTGTATGACACTCTCTTCCTGAAGTAACAGTCTTGCAAGTTTACCAGGCACTTCGCAATCATCTTCACCTTCGTCTTCGGCTAAGTTGATCGGACTTTCAAAGTCAAAACTGACAGTAGCAGAGTCGTTACCAGTGAGATCCAGAATGGATGTAGACCTGTATATGTGAGTGTGTGTAAAATAGCTGTTTTGCAATATAATAAAAGAAAAACAAGGAGTGCAAAATTTGAAATGCAAGAAACGTCCAATGATTTTATTAATGATATATGTAGATGACACACATAAAGCCCTCACAAATGAAGCCACGGTGCCCCGGGTAAGACACTGGGCCGTAAAGTTTAAAACATTGTCTGTTACAAACTTAAAACAAAAGTCTCATTACTGGGTAATAAAAGAAATTGGGACGAAGTCCTTTGCCGTCCAATTTCTTAGTCCACCACCGGTAGTTGGGTAGATTCAATTGTCAAACTCAGACTCTTCAACATCGTCTTCAATGGCATTTACTCCTGAATTGCTGATAAACAGGGGATGCCTTCCAATCCGTGCTCTCCGAACAGCCCTTTGAGCTTCTGCAGTGAAACCCAAACCAAACTTGTTAGTCTTATGTGCAAAATCAGGGAGTTGGCCCCAATTTGCACACCCACCTTTCTCAACAACAGCCCGGGCATCCTTGAAGGAAGCCATCTTCATTGGGGGATCTTCAACAATAGTTTCAGTTGACGCCAGCGTCTGGGGGACTTCTTCAAAATGTTGGAACAGGGTCTCAATGAACTCCCCATCCATCTCTACATACCGGAAAGAGTTGAGGTGGCTCACCATGTACTCCTCCTCTCCTTGTACTGTCACAATTTTCCCTTTCACTGGGTACTTTAGCTTCTGGTGGAGCGTTGAGGTTACTACCACAGCTTTATGGATCCACGGACGACCCAACAAACAAGAATAAGATGGCCGAATATGCATCACATAGAATGTAGATGCGAAAATATGAGAACCAACCTTAACCGGAATATCCACTTCTCCGTGTACCATTCTCTTGGACCCATCAAAGCCCCTGACTACAACGTTCCTTGGTTTCAGCTCCAACCGTTCACATTCTAACCGGTCTAGTGCTTTCTTGGGTAATACATTCAATGAAGATCCAGTATCTACCAACACGTGAGCCAGAGTAGTGCCAAGGGACAACTTTATTTGATGTATATGGGATAGGCCCAGGAATGGTGATGATCAGTGGTGCAATTCTTGGAACGGATGTAATTCTAATAGGCTTTCTCGTGGAAGCCTTGGAAGAATTGTCGAAAATGGTGATTATAGCAACTTCTTCAGTAGGAACCAAAGGAACAAAAGTCTTCTCAAACAGAATTTCTTTATTATCCATCAGGCGTTGGACACCTGACTTTAAAAGATGGGAACCGGTAGGTAGGACGGAACACAAATGGCAACCTTCGCCACAGCCCGGAAATAAACCGGCTAACAAAAGTTCTTCTTCACAGTCATCAATGGAGTAATAATGTCTTTCACAGAAACCACGAACGAGTCTTCATCTACAAAATTTACTCCATGCTTGGGCATAGGAGCAGTCACAACATTAAGTCTTTCATGTGCTTCAAACTCAATCTCCTTAGCATCAATCAAGTCCTGCACTTTATTCTTCAAAACCCAGCAGTTATCCGTATCATGCCCCGGGCTGTCAGAGTGAAAAGCACAGCGGACATTTAGATCATACATGGGTGATGTAGTGTTGGGAGTCTTCGGGGCCTCCTTTGGAATCACCAAGTTGGTCTTCAACATCTGCGGCAGATTCTGGGATAATGTCATATTGAGCTGAGTGAATTGTCTTCGCGGCCTCTCGGCCCTTGACTGATTTTTGCGCTTAGGAGCAACAACGGGTATTGATATAACCACCGCATTGACTGCTTGGCGGCGTTCAAGTCTATTATGGCTTTTTGAGCTGTAAACAGCACTGGACTCCTTCTTAAAAGATTTCTTCTCAATTCTTGATGAAGCACCCTTCTGTATTTTACCGGATTTGATACCAGCCTCAATCCTTTCCCCAGTCATAATCAGCTCCGTAAACCCGGACGAATAACTTCCAATCAGATGGTTGAAATACAGACCAAACAAGGTCCCCATAAACATATCCACTAGTTCCCTATCAGCCAAGGGTGGTTGCACTCTGCCAGCAAGGTCCCTCCACTTCTGAGTGTAATCTTTGAAACCTTCGCCCGCACCCATAGACATACCCTAGAGTTGGGTACGCATGGGAGCGAGGTTGGCATTGTATTGGTACTGCTTGTAGAAAGTAGCGGCCACATCTTCCCAATTATGGATACTAGCTCCTTCCAGCTGGTAAAACCATTCAAGTTGAGTCCCTGAGAGACTCTTGAATGAAGTGGATCCAGAGATTCTTGTCAGCGGTGTATGGCTGAATCTTCCTAACATACAAACGGAGGTGCAACTTTGGGCAAGAAACCCCGTCGTATTTAGCGAAGATTGGTGCTTTAAATTTGTGGGGAATTACCACCCCATATGACAGACCCAAGTCTCCAAAGTCCAGACCAGACACTTTCTGAACTTCCATCGCGCTCAACCGGTCTTCCAGTTGTTTGTATCTATCCTCAGCCGGAGGATACTGGTCTTCGTCAAAGTCAGTCTCGTTGTCTGAAACCATAGGGCTAGGAGCCCTCCTTTCTTCCTGATTATCTCCCCCTCTAGATGAGTGGGTCAAATCAACCTCTTCTCACAAATCGTTTCCGAATCTGCGACCCATATTAAATAGGGCCGTCTTCTTCTTCTTCTTCTTCCTTTCTTTCAAGATAAGGGTCTTCAGATCTTGCTGACCCTTAGCCAAACTCATGAACAATTCCTGGAACTGGGCGTTTTGAGCTTGCAAAGCCTTGATTTCTTGTTCAGTTGATGTTTCAGTAGACATGATGCTGAAATAAACAGCGAAGAAGATAAGAGACCTGTAAGGGTACCTGTTATGAGGTGCATGGGAATGATATGCGCATGATATGATTTCAAAGACTTTAGTGATTCAAATTCGTAACCAAAAATGAAACACACTTTTATTAAATAAACTTGAAATTCAATTGTTCAACAGATTCCTCTAAGGCGTTACAAGAAAGAAAAACTGAAAAGTAAATCAAAACTAGAAATAATCAAAAGACAATCAGTGCTCCCATGGTCGTTTCTTGTCGGTGCGGACATAGTCATTAAGGATCCACTCGTTCTCCAGCTACCTTGTCAACTTCTGAATCTTCTGCTCTTGCTCGTGATACTTTTCTCTGTAAGTATCCCGCTCTTCTCTCAACTGCATCCACTATCTCTTTAATGCCCCTATGTCAGTAGGCATGTATGGATGGAGGATGGTAGGAGGAACCCCTTCTTCATCAGCAACCTCAACAATTATAGGCAAGACGGCTTCATACGGCATTCCCAGCTTTTGGGCACGGATCCGAACCCATAAGAGATATGGCTCCATCAGAAGAGAAGTCTTTGCACCTAGCTCGTGCGGATCAGACCTATGTACTCTATCCCAAGCTCGTATGAACCTGCGGCACTGCTCGTCACTATCCCCTTGGAAGTCAAAGACAATGCTCGACATCAGCAACTCGTGAGGTCCTTCCCTCCTAGCTCGCCCAAATTGACGTAAGGCCAAACAAGGGTTATAGGTGATCCCTCCATTGGTTCCTGTCAGTGGAACATTGGGGTATTCCCTACAACGATCAATAATAGCCACATCTTCCATGCCCTTAATAGTCTAAATGATGTCCATGTGAGAGAGGGACATAATCCTGTAGGCCCAGCCCATGACTTCCTTGTTTTTCAAAATTGATTTGGGGAGGTGAGAAATAAACCACCTTGCCAGCAATGGCGCACAACACACAAGGGTTCCCCGTCTTTGAGCAGTGCGGGCATAAAGAGAGTGAAGAATGTCACCCAAAAGAGTGGGCACAGGATTACCGGACATGAAAATTTTCACTGCATTCACGTCGACGAAGGAATCCGAGTTAGGAAACAACACCAAACCATATATGAGAAGAGCCAGAATGTCCTCAAATGCCTGGAAGTCTAGACTTTCCCAGAACTGATTAGCTTTACCAACCAAGAATTTAATCAAGAAGCCCTTTGTTCCACTACGAGTTTCCCAATTAGACATTACCTCAGCCTTTGTCAGATGGAGGGCTGAAGCAATTTCTTCCGGCCTAAGGATCTTCTCCCAACCTGTGAACGGGGTCTGCTCCGAAATAGAGATACCAAGAAGATCAGAGAACTCCTCTAGAGTGGGGAACAACTGGTAGTCTGAAAAGGTAAAGCAGTGGTACAGTGGATCAAAGAACTGTACTAAGACACTCATCATCTGTTCATCCAATTTGGAAGTGACCAAACCCAGGAGGTGAACATGTCTTCTGATAAAGGAGGAAGTATCTGAAATCTTTGCGACCAATTCCTTAAGCTGAATGGGAATCTAGAGAAAGTTGATCCGAATGGTGTTCCTACGCATGGGTGCCATAACCTACAAAAGAGAACAAAGATAAATCCCTCCTATCTTTGAAATAGGTTAGTCCAATGCAAGATGCATGCAATATCATGATGTCATGATAGAAAACACACCACAAATATCCACAAATAGCAAATATGGTAAGGGAAAACAAGTCACACAGATAGCCCTTATATTTCAGGCTGGCAAGGAGCTTAGGTACTACCCTCTTTCAGTTCAATTAGTTCAACCTGTCCTAGAAATAGTAACTGGGTTCTAGAGGATCTCAATACCACTGACCACCCTTGATTGGTCATAATTCCAGTTTAGCAGCCTTTTCTTGCGGTCAGAATCATCGCGAGAGTTTGGTCTCAATGAGTGTAGCATACTACTACTGTTCTATGGCCAAGTTGGTCAATTATAGGTTCTAAGGTCAGTTGGTGCTTAATGACCCCTTAGCAGACCCATATTCTCCTCGTTTCCCCACAAGGGATATCGGTACACACTGAAGTGCCACACCAGCGTAGCTACTGCTTCAACCGTATCGGTCTACGTCGTATAATTCCCTCACAGTTTATTGGTACTTACCTAAAGGGTATCCCCCAGATCCGGGTTAGGATCTATAGTAACTCCGATTAAAACCCACAAAGATAAAGCATACAAATCAAGCAATTAAAAACATTATGAACTATTCCTAAGGTACACCCCACTTATAAGCGTCCCCAGCAGAGTCGCCAGTTATGTGATACGGTGGGAAGAACTGACTGTTTTTTGGAATGCTGGTTTACGTTTTGCGTTTGTTTTCACAAAATGTCGCGGTAAGCAAGAGTCGCCACCAACTTTTATTTTATCCAACAAGGAAAGGAAAAAAGCATAGAAAAATTCCTTTTTCGAGATATTTCTCGGGTTCGGGGGGTAGATTATAGAAAGGGAAAGTATTAGCACCCTTTCTATCCGTAGTTATCTACGGGCTCTTAGGTACTTGCTCAATTGTTTTCAAAATTGTTTTCTTTGTGCTTGTGGGTTTGAAAAAGTTTTTGTTTGAAGACTTTGATTTAACTTTTGCTTCTGTCCTCAAGAGTGTATGAAGTATTTTTGAAAACTTTGTTCGAAAAGGAGTGTAAGTGTGAAAAAGATTTTGTTTTTTGAAAGATAAAGTATCTAAGGACCATCTACCTACTCGAAAAAGGAATCATTCTATGCTAATTTCCTTTAGACAATGCTATCCCACTATTGATGAATAAGTAGCACCGTCGTTGGAGTTTTAAGGGTCAATTCGAATGAGGGACATACAGTCACTAAAGCAATGTTAGGACGCCTTAGCGGTAACCCTAATGTCTTAGATCATTTGTTTGAGGCGACAATATCCGAGGCAACCGTTTCGAGGAAACTATGATCTTTAGACAAGAGGACGACCTCTAAAATGACCTATACTCAATGACCGTGTACGAAGGCAACCAAGTGGGGTGTACCCTAGGAGTGCGCATGTGCGAGTGTGTCGTTTTCAGTTATTTTTATCTTTGCACATGTTAAAGGTGATCTAATTTGATTTTAAGATTAACATTCAATCTTGCCATGCAACCCTATTATCAAACATCTAACAGTTATAATTGCGAAAATAAAATGCGGAATTTAAATTACAAGGCGTCGGGTATTTACATCGCCAAAGACAAACCCTTTGAAAAATAAAATAAATCGATAAAAGTAATTAAATGTCCTATTTAACAATTACATTCCGGAAGCAGATACATAATTGGATAAGGAAAAGTAAATCACGACGCAAAATTAAATCGGGCACATGATTAGGGTTTTGACCCTTTTGGTTAAAGAAGATATCTTTTTGTTGTTTTTATTTTAAGAAAGAAATAAATCCTAAATTACTAAATTAAATTTAAATAAATTTATTAATAAAAATAAATTATTTTTTTTTGGAATTTTTGATTATTTAGGAAAGAAATTATAATAATTAAATTAATGGTTAAAAACTAGATAAGTCTAATTAATTTTATTTATTTTTTCAAAAGGAATTAAAGTTCTCTAATTAAAACCTAATTAATTAATAAATTTATTAAGAAAAATAAAAGATTAAAAATTTGATTTAAAATAAAAAAATATTTTTTGTGATTTTATATGAAAGAGAATTTTATTATTGGTTAGAAATTAGTAAAAATAAAATAAAACAATTAAAATAAATAAACAAAAATAAATAAGAAGAGAGGAGTATTGGGCCTGATTTTAGGGGTGTTGGTAGCAATTTCTTAAGCCCAATATTGCTGGCCTTTTTTTGATTTTCTTTGATCTGGTACATGTGCATTGACCAACGCTTCCATGGACCTTCAGACCCTGGCCACCAGATCTGGCCAATGGCCATCTGGCTACTGGATGCATGAGGGAATATGATGGACTGCATATAGGCCCTTGTATGGGAATACCTGAAAAGCAAAATTATTGAGAAAGTGGAGGAACTGGGATTCGAACCCAGGTCCTGAAGGAGATTGCACTGACATGCTTGCCACCACGCTACACTGCTTTAGTTTTTATTATAATATAAACAAATAAAATTATATGAAAACGAAATAATTGCCAGAAAAATAATAAAAATGCGCGCTTGGTTTGAATGGCCCAATGATGGGACACCACACATCATCCCCAACCTCTCGTCCGTGGCTAAAAGGTCACAAACATATACCAACGGATAGAAGTCAGTAGCTACAAGGTTGCTCATCTCAAAAATCCTTCTCAGGCCACAAAAATGAATTCCAAGGTGTTATACCCCAAAATTTGCCCTCCCATATTTCTCAAGAAATTGCCAAGCCAAGCTACAAAATTCCCCAAGGGTTGTGCAGGTCAACTGTCTCCTAAACAGTCCAAATTAGGGTTTTGAGTCTGATCAAGAAAAGGAAGTTTTCAAAGGCTCAATCAAGTCTCACATGCTTACAAACATGGTCAAGCATCCCCATATCAAGTTTCAAGGCATTCAGCTCAAAATTGCACAGTCAAAACCCTAAATTGCACTACAGTCAACTGTAGGGGCAAAATGGTCATTTGGCAGTCAAAAGTTCAAATTTTTGGTCAACATATCATTTTGAAGCCACAAACATCATTTGATCAATGCTTGATCATGATTCTCAAAATTTGGCTCAGAAATCATCAAAGATGCAAAAGTTGCTATATTTGGACAGCTGAAAAAGTCAACTGAAATTGACCAGGGCATAACTTTCACATGGATTATCAGAAAAATTCCATCCAAAGCTCATTTTGAAGAGAAAGACATTTCCTACAACTCATCTTCATACTTCAAGTCCAAGAAATGCTCTCACAAAAAGTTATCAATTTCAACATTATAGGTCATTTTCAAAAGTCAACAAAAAGGGACTTTAAGTCAAAGGCCATAACTTGAGATTGGTAAATCAAAATGACATGGGACCAAAAGCATTGGTTAAAGGACTCAAAGACCTTTCCAAAATGTCCAAGAACATGTGAAAAGCTTAAAAATTGAGCAAGTTATGCCTTGTAGAAGTTGGGAAATTTTTGTGAAATGGCAAAAGTCAACTATCTTTGAAAATCCAATTTTTGACAAAAGGGCCCCATTTTTTCCACTTGGCTCATCCTTGTCATGCCACACACGTGTCCCATGGTTAATTTCAAGACCAAATATTGATTTTTTTATTTTATTTAATTTTTGATGATTTAATTCATTTTAATTCTTTGAAAATTCAAATAAAATTTAAAAACCAATGGAATAGTGTCATATGAACTTGGACAATTGCTATGTATCATGAACCAACTCAAGAAATCAGGCTAGGGTTCATTTGCACACTAGGTCTAGGTTTTGGCTAAAAAGGAGGAAAAATGGTTAAGAGTGAAAACCCTAAGACCAATTCTCTCACAAGCATGAATTAAGGTCTAAGAGCAAGCCAATTCCATTCCATGATCATCACTGAGTCAAACCCTAACCACAATATGCCATATGCTGCGCTGAAAAGCCATTGGACAATTTGAAAAATGAGCCATATAAGCCAAATCTGATTTCAAGGTTAGGGAAAACTTTAGGCCTTAATTCTTTTTGCATCATCATCCTGAGACATCACTGAGTGTTTCTCAATCACCAACATCAATCAAAACACGCAGAAACGATAGCTACAACTCAAGCTGTACATAAAATTTTTTGAAATCGTATTCTTAATTCTAAGCATCTTCATTGCATTTCAATTGGATATTCTTGTTCCATATGATGTTTCCAAGCTAACCCTTATATTCAATTTGGTTTTTGCATTGTATATAAGAATCCACCATGCGGGAATCCTAGGGTTACAGTTTTCTCAAATTAGGGATTTTGCATAGAGGAAAAATTAGGGCCCATGACCACCATGGTTGAACTCAGCGTTTAGAGACGAAGAAGAAGATATGGTCGCGACAAATTTATGAGCTACAGGGACCTAATCGCTATTTTTTGAAAGCCTGCCTAACACCACGGTTGCAAAACCGTTGCTCATTTGTTTTGTTTTACAGGGCATGTGAAGAAGAAGGCATCGTGGCAAGGCGTGGTTCGTCCATTCAAATTTGCGCGCGTTTGACTATTAGGCGTTGGTTTTAATATTTATTATTTGTTAACCATATTATATTAAATGAAATCAAGTGGCTCAGCTGGCAGGTACCAACGCATATGACTCTCATGACCTGGGTTCAAGTCCCAGGTCTGGCCAAAATTCAATATTATTTTTCACAAGTGAATCCCATGCAATGCTGGAATGAAGATGCACCATACACCCAGGACCAAGCCTTGACACGTCTTCCTGGAGATCAAACTAAAGGCTTAGATTTGAGAGACACGCTGCACTTGGTCAAAGGCATCACACCTGAGCCAAAAAGTCAATGGACTTCAAAGCTAATGGGCCAGAAATTCCAGGCCTGGACCCTCCAAATTGGGGATACCCCCCCCTGGTTTGCCTTTTTATATTTTTCTTCTTACCTTTATTTTTGGTATTTTATTTCTTTTATTGTTTCAACATAATTAGTTTATTTTTCTATAAAATATAAAAAAAAACATTCAAAAATCAGAAAATATAAAAAAAATATGATATTTATTTTATTATGATTATTTTCTAAATAAATGCATGTAAATTATTTAGTTTAATTAGGTTTTCAAATTTAATTCTTTTAATAACTAAAATCCAAAAAATAGAATTTAGGTTTAATAACTTTTTTATTTTCTTTTTTTATTTTTCTTTTTTTCAGAATAATAATATTATTTATTTATTTTCATAAATTAAAAATTGTACATAAATTAATTTAGAATTAAATTAGGTTAGAAATTAAATCTTTTTCTTAATAACTTAAAAAACATTAGAACTAGGGTTTAGCATTTTAGTTTTAATTAATTTGTCTTTTTTTCTTTTAAATCTAAAAAACACAAAAAATACTATCTTTCATTTAATTTTAATTTTAAATTCCTTGATTAATTTTAGTTGTTTGTAAAAGGGTCCAACGCCCTAGTTTTGTTTAATCTCTTTGTTTCGCGCATTTATTTTATATTGTTTAAATACCTCTGTATATGCCCCAAAGCCTTGTAATAAGTTTAGATTTATTTCTCGCTCTTTTATTTTATTGTTTTTTTTACTTTCAGTCAAATCGGGTTCGGTTTTTTTGGCGATGTGGACCCGCGCCAGTTGTAATAGTCTAGATTTAAATTCCCGCACTTTTAACTGTTAATAAATATGCATGAAAGAATGAATGCCCAAAAATAAAATCGAATCGTTAGATCACCAATGCATGACAAGACAAATATCAACGAAAACGACACACGAATCGCACACACCACCCCTAGGGTACGCCTCACTGTTGCCTTGCCTCGAAAGGTGATCGTCGAGTAGAGGATGTCTTAGTAAGTCCTCATGATCCGGGAACCTGGCATGAGGGTAGCTTCTAAGGTGTCTTCCCATTGCTCCGGTGATCACCATGTCCCTACAAACTCGAATTGACCCGAACACCTCCAATGGTGGTGCTACCTACCTCTCAATGGTGGGATGGCACTACTTTAAAGGACATTTACACATACGAATTCCTTAGGGTAGGTAGGTTCTCGTAGATACTTGCTCTCTTTAAAAAACAAAACAAATCAAAAATCTTTTCACACCGACACTTTTCAAAAGCTTTCAAAACAATTTTTCAAACACTCTGACGCATGAGTCGATCTGAAACTTTCGAAGAAACTTTTTAAACCCACAGTTGAAAAGCAAACAAACCTTTTGAAAACACAAATGAGCAAGTATCTAAGAGCCCATGGATAACCATGGATAGAAAGGGTGCTAACACCTTCCCTTTCTATAATCTACCTCCCGAACCGAGAGCAATCTCTTTAAGGAATTTTTCTGTGCTTTTGTCCTTTCCATTTGGAGAAAATAAAAGACGGTGGCGACTCTTGCTTCCGCGACATTTCGCGAACCAGCGTTAAAACAGTCAGTTCCAGATCCACCGATCACAGAACTGGCGACTCTGCTGGGGAATTTACTTAAAGTGAGGTGTACCTTAGGGATAGTTCTCACCTGTGTTTTCAATTGTATTCTTTGCTTGCTTTAAAATTATGGGACCGTCTTGGGAGTTCTATAGATCCTAACCCGGATCTGGGGGATACCTTCTTAGAAAGTAGCAACAAGGCTGTGAGGGAACTGTGCGGGGTATACCGACATGGTTGAAACAGTCTGCTACGTTGATGTGGCACTTTGGTGTGTACCGGTAACCCTTGAGTCAGTCAAGGAGAGTACGGGGCCTCCATGTGGTGTCATGAAGCATCAACAGACCTTAGGAACCTTAATTGAACCATCTTGGCCTCTTTAGGGTAGTGAGATAACTGACTTTGGTGCAGTCCGAGGTTGGTTGATACTCGATACTACACTCAATTGAGGGTTGCTTTCCTGGAATATTTCGGTCGCCAGTTCAGTGGCTAAATCGAAACGATGAACAATGAAAGCAATCCCGTGATATTGGGAACCTTAGAACCCGGTTACTTTGATTAGGACAGGTTGAACCCACCAACTTCAAGAGGGTACTACCCAGACCCCATGCTGGCCTTAAACCTTAAGGGCCTGTCTTGTGTGCCTTGTGTGCCTTACATGTTTGTCTTTGTACATATCTGTGGTGCGTTTAATCATAGCATCATGACATCATCCAGCATCATATGCATTGACTAACCATTTCAGGGGTTCGAATTTTCATCTTTGTTCTTGTTTTGTAGGACATGGAAACTGTTCGTAGAAAGACAATTCCAATCAGTCTTGTAAGGATCCCTCCTCAGCTTAAGGAGCTTATATCCAGAATTCCCGAGAACTCTTCATTCAGTGAAAGGCATGGAAGTCTCATCAGCTTGGTCAATACCAACATTGAGGAAGATATGATGAAGGTCCTGTTCCAGTTCTTTGACCCTCTGCATCACTGTTTCACCTTCTTGGATTATCAGTTGGTACCTACATTGGAGGAGTTCTCCCGACTCCTGAAGATCCCTATTCTTGATCAGCTACCCTTCAACGGTACAGAAAAGGAACCTAAGCTTGAAGAGATTGCTAAAGCCTTGCACCTACAGTCATCTGACCTCAAGGGACATTGGGAAGTTAGAAGTGGCATCAAAGGGTTCTTAGCCAGGTTTCTGTTTGAAAAGGCCTATGATTGTTGGAACTCCCTTGACTTACAAGCTTTTGAAGAGGTTGTGGCCCTTCTTGTTTATGGTTTGGTGTTGTTCCCTAACCCAGATCAGCTTATTGATATCAGTGCTGTCCAGATCTTCATGTCCAGGAATCCTATACCTACGTTGCTGGGGGACCTCCTTCACTCATGTTACACTCGAACCATGAGAAAAAGAGGTGTCCTTATGTGTTGCACTCCTCTCCTGGGAAAGTGGTTTATTTCGCACCTTCCACAATCAGTCCTGAAGAACGAGCGGGGTTTGAGATGGTCACAACGGTTGATGACTCTTACACATGCAGATATACATTGGTGCCCTAGGTCCAGAGAAGATGTCACTATCATTGATCGTTGCGGGGAGTATCCTAATGTTCCTTTACTTGGAATCAGAGGGGGTATTACTTATAGTCCATGCCTGGCTTGGAGACAATTTGGTTATGCTCGGAGGGATGGTCCTCATGACATGTTGATTCCTGACATAGTTTTTGACTTCGACAATGATACTCAAGGACTTCGCCAGAGATTTATCCGAGCTTGGAGGATGCCTAGTAGGATAGACAGCAAGACACTGGGGCACAGGAACTCCATCCCTTTGGAGCCTTACCTCAAATGGGTACGAGCCCGCTCTCAGAAGTTAGTAATGCCTTATCCTCACATGCTTCCAGTAATCAAAGAGCCTGCCTTGGAAGGAGAGGTGTCTCATGTTATTCAGCACCCTGATATGCCCACATCCTGGGAGGAGATGCAGAAGAGCTGGATCCAGCTTAAGGAAGAGCGGAATTCTCTTGAGACTAGTTTACATGCCAGTGAAAGGAAGGTCTTGGAGCTCACCCGCTTGTTGCATGAGGAAAGGAACCTCAACACTTACATAGCTCCAAAGAAGATGCGCAACATATTTTGGATGTGATTTGATCTTTTTGTACTTTTGCCCATGAGGCTTTGATGTATTAAAACAATGATTTTCTTAATAATAATGTGTGTTCCTTTTGGTCTACAACAAATTTGAATTTTCGAACTCTTGAATGCATTGCATAAACACATATCATTCATCATATGCATCATAGGTACTCTTCTTTTCAGGTTGTTTACCGTTCTTCGCTGTTTATTTCAGCATCATGAATCCTGAATCATCAACCGAGGCATCCATCAAGGCTCTTCAGGCGCAAAACGTCCAATTTCAGGCGCAAAACGCCCAATTTCAGGAGCTGATCAAGGGCTTGGCTCAGGGTCAACAAGAGTTGAAGACCATGCTTCTGAAGAAGACTAAGAAGAAGAGGAGGACTGTGCTATTTAACACTGGGCGCAGACTCGGGAACACTTTGGTTGAAGCTGAAAGGACTCCTCCATCTGTGACGGAAGGTAGTCACCAAGAAAGGGAGGTCACTACTCCTGTGGGCTCTGATACTGAAACAGACTTCAACGACGAACAGTACCCTCCTGCTGAAGACCGGTACAAACAGCTGGAAGACAGATTAAAGGCTGTGGAAGTTCAACGGGTACCTGGATTGGATTTCGGAGACTTGGGGTTATCTACTGGAGTGGTGATCCCACACAAGTTCAAAACACCTGCCTTCGTGAAGTATGATGGGGCTTCCTGTCCCAAGATGCACCTCCGTTCTTATGTAAGGAAGATCCAGCCTTACACAGCAGACAAGAACCTTTGGATCCACTTCTTCCAGGAGAGTCTTTCAGGGACTCACCTCGATTGGTTCTATCAGCTAGATGGAATCAGCATTCGTAACTGGGAGGATCTGGCCACTGCTTTTTACAAGCAGTATCAGTATAATGCCGACCTCGCTCCTACGCGTACCCAACTCCAGGGTATGTCGCTAGGGTCGGGTGAAGGTTTTAAGGAGTACGCCCAGAAATGGAGAGACCTGGCTGGCAGGGTGCAGCCACCATTGACGGATCAGGAGCTGGTAGATATGTTCTTGGGGACCCTATCTGGTCCATTTTTCAACCATCTCATTGGTAATTCCTCTGCTGGGTTTACTGATCTGATCCTGACTGGTGAAAGGATCGAGGCCGGAATAAAATCGGGGAAGATACAGAAAGTTGCCTCCTCCAGTACTGAGAAGAAACCCTTCAAAAAGGAGACTAGTGCTGTATATAGCTCCCGGAGAACAGAGCGACCTGAACACCGCCAATCTGTCAGTGCGGTAATGATTGCCAAACCTGCTGCCGCTCCTCGGCCAACTAATCCTCAAAAGTTTGAAAGACCCCGGAGGGAGTTTACCCGGTTAAGCATGACCTTATCACAGATCCTGCCACAGTTGCTATCCACTAATTTAGTGACTGTCAAGGAGGCTCCAAGGTTTCCCAACACTGCATCCCCCAAGTTCAATCCAAATGCTCGCTGTGCTTATCACTCTGATAGCTCGGGGCATAACACAGATGACTGTTGGGCCCTAAGGAATAAGGTTCAAGACCTCATTGATGCAAAGGAGATACAGTTTGAGGTGCCCGAGAAGCCGAATGTTGTAACTGCTCCCATGCCCCAGCATGGAGTGAATGCTGTTGAGGAGGATTTGTATGTAGCTTCGGTGGATGATGTTGCTACTCCGTTGCTGATGGTCAAGAGGAATCTGTTGCTAGCCGGTTTATTTCCGGGATGTAGCGAAGGTTGCCCTCTATGTGTTGCTTCCCCTGCTGGTTGTTCTCTGTTGAAGTCAGGCATCCAAAACCTGATAGATAGTAGAGAGATTTTGTTCGAAAAGACTATTGTTCCTGCTGCTCCTGTTGAAGAAGTGTCGATCGTTACCATCTTCAACAACTATTCTGAGGCTCCTTCAAAGAAGCCTGTCCAAATTTTGTCAGTTCACAAGAGTGCTCCCATCACCATTACTGTTCCGGGGCCTATGCCCTACAAATCTGATAAGGCTGTCCCATGGCACTATGGGGCGGATGTTTATGTTCTGGGTGTGAAACAAGAGTGCAACATTGATACTGGTGCCTCCAACATCACCGGGCCTGCTAAGGTCACTCGTAGTGGAAGACTGTTCTCGCCAGACATTGCTCCTCCGGCAATTCATAGGCCTTTGATCTTCACACCTGCCAGAGTGCCTGTTTCTCCTGACCAAGTATCCACCCCTGCTGCTGAGTCATCTGATGCTCGGGGCAAGGGAATTGCTGCTGATGTGCCTGCCAGGACGGAGGCACCAAAGACCATTGTTGAGGCTTCCAAGCAGGAAATGGAAGAAATCCTCAAGATAATAAAGAAAAGTGATTTCAACGTTGTAGAACAGCTGGGGCACACCCCCTCTAAAATCTCCATGTTGTCACTGCTGCTGTGTTCAGAGGCCCATGCAAAGGCTCTGATTGCTTTCTTAAAGACAGCCCACGTACCCCAAGAGACGTCTGCTGACCAGTTCACCGACTGTGTGGCCAACCTAACTGCTGATAATGGCCTGGGTTTCTCTGATGCCGATCTGACAGCAAAGGGGAAGAACCATAATGATGCCCTGCATGTCTCCATTGAATGCAGGGGCACTACTCTTGCTCATGTGCTGGTTGATACAGGTTCCTCATTAAATGTGCTGCCCAAGAAGGCTCTGGATAGGCTGGATTGTGAAGGTCTAGAGCTCAAACCAAGTAGCATTGTTGTCCGGGCCTTTGACGGGTCCAAAAGAATGGTGCATGGTGAGGTGGACATCCCAATCAGGGTTGGGTCACAAGTATTCGATTCAAAATTCTATGTGATGGACATCCATCCGTCCTATTCTTGTTTGCTGGGTCGCCCGTGGATCCACAAGGCTGGAGCTGTGACTTCCACATTGCATCAGAAGCTCAAGTACCCGGTCAGGGGGAAGATCGTAACAGTGCAAGGGGAAGAGGAGTACATGGTCAGTCACCTCAACTCCTTCAGATATGTAGAAATGGATGGGGAGTTCATTGAAACCCCCTTTCAACATTTTGAGGAAGTACCACAAACCTTGGCAGCAGCAGAAGATGAAGAGGTTTCTCCTATGAAGATGGCCTCCTTAAAGGACGCCCGGGCTGTGATCGAAAAAGGTGAATGTGCAAACTGGGGCAAGCTTCCTGATCTTACTCCTAAGACTAACAAGTTTGGGCTGGGTTTCACCACAGAAGCTCAGAAAGCAGTGCGCAAGGCAAGAATTGGAAGACCTCCGGTGCTCATCACTCACTCTGAAGTGAATGTTATTGGAGAGGAAGATGAAGTGGAAGAGTCAGAGTTCGATAGCTGGATCTACCCGACGACTGGCGGTGGATTGACCAATTGGACTGCTAAAGATTTTACACCCATAACTTTTGTTCCCCAGTAATGAATTTCTTTGTTTTTTGATTTGTAATAAACAATAATTTGAGACTATATGGCCCGGTGTCTTACCCGGGGCACCGTGGTTTTATTTATGAGGGCTTTTGTTTGTCACTATCATATATCATGAATAAAAGCATTGGACGTTTTTCACAATTCAAATTTTGCGCTCTTTTTCTTTCCTTTCTTTACATATTGCAAAACAGCTGTATTTACACACACACTCACTCATACAGGTTTCAATCCACTCTGGATCTCACTGGTAACAACTCTGCTACTGCCAGTTATGACTTTGAAAATCCGATCAACTTAGCCGCAGACGAAGGTGAAGATGATTGCGAAGTGCCTGGTGAACTTGCAAGACTGTTACAACAGGAAGAGAAGGCAATTCAACCCCATGAAGAGCCAGTGGAAATAATAAACTTGGGTACTGAGGAAGACAAGAAAGAGGTGAAGATTGGTGCCAACTTAGAACTCAGCGTGAAGCAACGGTTGACTCAGATGCTGCATGACTATAAAGAAATCTTTGCCTGGTCCTACGAAGATATGCCCGGATTAGATACCGACATTGTGGTCCATCACTTACCAACTAAAGAAGATTGCCCTCCAGTTAAGCAAAAAGTCCGCCGTATGCGTCCAGAGATGTCTGAGAAGATTAAAGCCGAGGTTATGAAGCAGTTTGATGCCGGGTTTCTTGCTGTGACTTCTTACCCTCAGTGGGTTGCTAATGTGGTGCCGGTACCTAAGAAGGACGGCAAGGTCAGGATGTGTGTCGATTACAGGGATCTGAACAGGGCCAGCCCCAAGGATGACTTCCCCTTACCTCACATTGATGTCCTTGTTGATAATACAGCTCAGCACAAGGTGTTCTCTTTCATGGATGGTTTTTCAGGCTACAATCAGATCAAGATGGCTCCGGAAGACATGGAAAAGACTACCTTTGTTACTCAGTGGGGCACCTTCTGTTACAAGGTCATGCCGTTCGGGTTAAAGAATGCTGGGGCAACCTACCAACGGGCCATGGTTACTTTATTTCATGACATGATCCATCATGAGATAGAAGTGTATGTTGACGACATGATCGCTAGGTCCCGGACTGAGGAAGAGCACCTAGATCATCTGCAGAAATTGTTTGACCGATTGAAACTGTACAAACTAAGATTGAACCCTAACAAGTGCACCTTCGGGGTAAGATCTGGGAAGTTGCTAGGCTTCGTGGTCAGTGATAAAGGCATTCAAGTGGACCCTGCTAAGGTCAAAGCCATTCAAGAGATGCCAGTTCCTAAGACAGAGAAGGAAGTCAGAGGCTTTTTAGGACGTCTGAATTACATTGCTCGGTTCATCTCACACTTAACTGCTACCTGTGAACCAATCTTCAAGCTGCTGAAGAAAGATCAGGTAGTACGTTGGAATGATGAATGTCAGGCTGCTTTTGACAGAATCAAAGAATATCTCCAAGAACCGCCCATCCTTATGCCACTAGTTGAAGGGAGACCTTTGATACTTTACCTGACAGTGCTTGATAATGCAATGGGGTGTGTGCTGGGGCAGCATGACGAGTCTGGCCGAAAAGAGCATGCCATTTATTACCTTAGCAAAAAGTTTACCGACTGTGAGACCCGATACTCACTGCTTGAGAAAACTTGCTGCGCTTTGGTATGGGCTGCTCGCCGGCTGAGACAGTATATGCTGACTCACACTACCTTGTTAATCTCAAAAATGGATCCTATAAAGTACATATTCGAAAAGCCTGCTCTATCTGGGAGAATTGCAAGATGGCAAATGATCTTGACGGAATACGACATTCAGTACACGACCCAAAAAGCCATCAAGGGAAGTGTACTGGCAGACCATTTAGCACATCAAGCTGTGGATGACTACCAATCAATGAACTTCGAGTTTCCAGACGAAAGCATTATGATAGTAACTGACTGTGAAATACCTGGACCGGATGAAGGACCTGAACCAGGATCCCGATGGTCTATGCACTTTGACGGAGCCTCCAATGCTTTGGGAAATGGTATCGGCGCCATAATTGTATCTCCACAAGGTACTCATACTCCACTCACCGCCCGGCTGTGTTTCAACTGTACCAACAACATGGCGGAGTATGAAGCGTGTATTATGGGTCTTCAAGCTGCGATCGACCTGAGGATCAAATTTCTGAGTGTCTTCGGAGATTCCGCTCTTGTGATCAATCAAATCAAAGGAGAGTGGGATACGAAACACCCAAACTTGATTCCTTACAGAGAATGCGTGTTGGCCCTGATCCCCCACTTCACCGAGATAACATTTGAGCACTTTCCAAGAGAAGAGAATCAGCTGGCGGACGCGTTAGCTACAATGTATTCAATGTTCAAGGTTAAATGGGATAACGAGGCTCCCCGGATTATCATCTGGAAACTGGACGAACCGGCATACTGTTGTGATCTCGAAACTGAATTGGTAACTGAGAAGCCTTGGTACCACGAAGTGAAGAGATATCTGGAAGCACAGGAATACCCTGAAGGTGCTTCTGTCAATGATAAGAAATTCCTGAGGAGGTTTGCAGCCAAGTTCTTTCTTAGCAACGGCGTTTTGTACAAGTGAAACCAGGATTCAACCCTACTGCGTTGTGTAGATAAAACTGAAGCAGAAAGAATCATGGAAGAGTTGCACGAAGGGACCTTTGGTACACACTCCAGTGGACATACCATGGCAAAGAAGATCCTACGGGCAGGGTATTATTGGTCCACCATGGAAGCTGATTGTTACCAACATTCTAGGACATGCCATAAATGCCAGATCTACGCAGACAAAGTGCATGTTCCTCCAGTTCCCCTGAATGTTCTGACTGCGCCTTGGCCGTTTGCAATGTGGGGTATAGACATGATCGGTGAGATTAAACCTACGGCATCTAATGGACATCGCTTCATCCTAGTGGCAATTGATTATTTTACGAAGTGGGTTGAGGCAGCATCCTATGCTACGGTAACCAAGACCGTTGTGGCACGGTTCATTCGGCACAATCTGATCTGTCGGTACGGTGTCCCTGAGCGGATTATTACAGACAACGGTACCAACCTGAACAATAAGATGATCGCTGAGCTCTGCGAACAGTTCAAGATACAGCACCATAATTCTTCTCCTTACAGACCGAAGATGAATGGGGCTGTATAAGCAGCTAATAAAAACATCAAGAAGATCGTGCAGAAGATGACAGTAACGTATAAATATTGGCACGAGATGTTACCGTTCGCTCTGCATGGGTATCGTACCTCAGCTAGGACGTCAACCGGGGCAACTCCCTTTTCTCTGGTTTATGGCATGGAGGCAGTCTTGTCGATCGAAGTACAAATTCCTTCTCTCCGGATAATGAAGGATGCAAATCTGAATGAAGATGATTGGATCCAGACGCGACTTGATCAGCTCAACCTTATTGACGAAAAGAGACTTGCTGCTATCTGTCATGGTCAGACGTATCAGAAACGAATGATCAGGGCATTTAACAAAAAGGTCAGACCACAGGAATATCAAGTCGGGGATCTGGTGATCAAGCGAATCATCCTTCCTCAGAGTGATCCAAGGGGCAAATGGACCCCTACGTACGAAGGGCCATTTGTGGTTAAGCATGTGTTCTCAGGAGGAGCAATGATATTAACCAACATGGATGGTGACGACCTTCCTCACCCCGCCAATGCAGACATAGTTAAAAAATACTACGCATGAAAAAAGACCCGCTAGGCTGACATGTCTAGGCAAAAGTTAGGGCTTCCCGTCGAACCAAAAGGGTTCGGGCAAAATGAAGGGATGAAAATGAAAAAATCTGTACACCCGGCAAGTCGAAAACCTGAAAAGGCGGTTTGGGCAAAAATGGGTATCCCGGTGGACTGAAAACCCGAAAGGGCGGTCCAGGCAAAAATTAGGGATAAAAGCGTAATACTATGTCTCATTGGATCACTTTGCATCCAGAATCCGGTATCTACATCAAGTTCAGACGGCGTCGATCAGTCAGCTTCGCCTTCAACCAAGGTCATCAAGTGATGAGACGCTCAGAGTTATAAAGGCGGTAGCAGAGTTGAAACCCGGTGGATCATTCATCTTTCACACAGCTGTTTTATTTTCTTTTGTACAAAACTTGTATAAACTCTCTTGTTCGGCGACGTACCTCTTACTAGGACGCCAGCCTCTTGTACACAAAAAGCTTATTCACAGGCTATTCAAAATCAATACAAATATACTCTTCAGTTAAACGTGCCAACTGTTTTCTTTTTCTGTTTTGTTTTGTGAAGAACGTCCAAGGTTCAATTTGTGATATATGCACTGACCATAACTTGCTAGCTCATAAATAGTTGCATACGAAACAAAGAATTAATTGCAGGTGACACTAGAAACAGGGGCAATGAAGAGTTGTCTGAGCAGTCTAATTGCTCTATCCGCCAAGGTGCCAAAGTAGGTTCAGCCAAAGAACCTAACCAGACATCTTAAATTCCCCAGAGAGTGAGACAGCAAGTCAGTGCATTCTTCCCCAAACAAAGTTAACAAGTCTCAAGGAAATTGGGTATCCTCCAATAGATCCCAATATTCCCCAGCAGCATATGTTCTTGACAAGCATCCCCGGCAGTCTTGGTCTAAAGATTGTTCCCCGGCGGCATACATCAACATTCAAAGGAATCACTTCCCCAGCATATCAAAACTATCAAAATTTCCCCAGGAGAGTCCCATCCAAGTTCCCTAGGAAAGATGGAATTCATCTCCCTAAGCAGTAAGCTTATCCCCAGTAAATTCTGGAAGCTTATCCTCTCGCAGAACACGAACGCGTCGTTCGGCTTGATTTAAAGAGTTATTTCCTCAACAGGATATAACTGGGTTATCCTCAGCCAAAAGCCAAGGGAAGGTCGTCGTCAACGTAGTTCTTTCCTATCCCCAGCGAAGTCTATTCACACTTCCAATACAACAACGGTATCCCCAACAGAATTACTATCAACATTCAGCAAGGCATCACTCTTCCCACAGAGTATTGCTTTCCAGCATGATCGCTAGAGTATCTTTTCTCCCCACAGAATCTTCCATTCGCCAAGTTTATTCCGCAACGGAGTCATCTTCTCCTACCGGTATCCTTGCAGTTATCATCCCCAGCGGAAGCAAAATCTATTCTTCGACGTCAGCCCAGGATACGACTTCCCGGCACCCGTCAAGGATTTACTTTCCTAGACAAAAACATACATAAAACATCACATACATCATTATAGCATGCATAACGCACTGCGTCATACAAATCTCATTTATGTTGAGAACATCATTGCTTGATCCATATCATGCATTGCATATGACTGACTTTTATCTTTCAGGAAAGATTCAGTTAAATTCTCAATCACATTTCAAGACCTAGACTGGTTCAGTTAAATCGTCCCAAGATTTTCCTGATGCTTACCCAGTCAAAGGCCTTCTCTGGTTCAGTCAGATCGACCTTAAGATCTCCCTGATGCTTATCCCAGTTGAAGACATTTCAAGACCTAGACCGGTTCAGTTAAATCGTCCCAAGATTTTCCTGATACTTATCCAGTCAAAGGCCTTCACTGGTTCAGTCAGATCGACCTTAAGATCTCCCTGATGCTTATCCCAGTTGAAGACATTTCAAGACCTAGACCGGTTCAGTTGAATCGTCCCAAGATTTTCCTGATTCTTACCCAGTCAAAAGGCCTCTCTGGTTCAGTCAGATCGACCCTAAGATCTCCCTGATGCTTATCCAGTTGAAGACATTTCAAGACCTAGACCGGTTCAGTTAAATCGACCCTAAGATTTTCCTGATTCTTACCCAGTCAAAGGCCTCTCTGGTTCAGTCAGATCGACCCTAAGATCTCCCTGATTCTTATCCCAGTAGAAGACACCCCAGATTTTTCTCAACGAGCGTTGTTGAAGTTAAAGTCGCCCAAGGCTCTCTTACCATTCATGCTAAGAAAGTAATCATCCCTGGTTCTTTCATCGTCGTTTGAAGCTCCAGACTCAGCTCCTGTAACCAGTCAGGACACATCTAAACATCAGCTCCTGCAACGTGTCAGGTACTCATTTTCTGTTTTGCAGGTATGCAGGTTCTCGCCAAGGAATCTCTTACGCAATCAAAACATCCAGATGGCATCTATAAGCCCATTTCCATCACACTGCTAACATGTGAGCGCAAATTTCTGGGCACTCTAGTGTCCAATCATCTTTTACCCTCGGATTACGAAAGGCACGTCAGCCAATCTGCATCCTCAGGTCTAAGAAGATTGAACAGGGGCAACTGTTATACCCCAAAATTTGCCCTCCCATATTCCTCAAGAAATTGCCAAGCCAAGCTACAAAATTCCCCAAGGGTTGTGCAGGTCAACTGTCTCCTAAACAGTCCAAATTAGGGTTTTGAGTCTGATCAAGAAAAGGAAGTTTTCAAAGGCTCAATCAAGTCTCACATGCTTACAAACATGGTCAAGCATCCCCATATCAAGTTTCAAGGCATTCAGCTCAAAATTGCACAGTCAAAACCCTAAATTGCACTACAGTCAACTGTAGGGGCAAAATGGTCATTTGGCAGTCAAAAGTTCAAATTTTTGGTCAACATATCATTTTGAAGCCACAAACATCATTTGATCAATGCTTGATCATGATTCTCAAAATTTGGCTGAGAAATCATCAAAGATGCAAAAGTTGCTATATTTGGACAGCTGAAAAAGTCAACTGAAATTGACCAGGGCATAACTTTCACATGGATTATCAGAAAAATTCCATCCAAAGCTCATTTTGAAGAGAAAGACATTTCCTACAACTCATCTTCATACTTCAAGTCCAAGAAATGCTCTCACAAAAAGTTATCAATTTCAACATTATAGGTCATTTTCAAAAGTCAACAAAAAGGGACTTTAAGTCAAAGGCCATAACTTGAGATTGGTAAATCAAAATGACATGGGACCAAACGCATTGGTTAAAGGACTCAAAGACCTTTCCAAAATGTCCAAGAACATGTGAAAAGCTTAAAAATTGAGCAAGTTATGCCTTGTAGAAGTTGGGAAATTTTTGTGAAATGGCAAAAGTCAACTATCTTTGAAAATCCAATTTTTGACAAAAGGGCCCCATTTTTTCCACTTGGCTCATCCTTGTCATGCCACACACGTGTCCCATGGTTAATTTCAAGACCAAATATTGATTTTTTTATTTTATTTAATTTTTGATGATTTAATTCATTTTAATTCTTTGAAAATTCAAATAAAATTTAAAAACCAATGGAATAGTGTCATATGAACTTGGACAATTGCTATGTATCATGAACCAACTCAAGAAATCAGGCTAGGGTTCATTTGCACACTAGGTCTAGGTTTTGGCTAAAAAGGAGGAAAAATGGTTAAGAGTGAAAACCCTAAGACCAATTCTCTCACAAGCATGAATTAAGGTCTAAGAGCAAGCCAATTCCATTCCATGATCATCACTGAGTCAAACCCTAACCACAATATGCCATATGCTGCGCTGAAAAGCCATTGGACAATTTGAAAAATGAGCCATATAAGCCAAATCTGATTTCAAGGTTAGGGAAAACTTTAGGCCTTAATTCTTTTTGCATCATCATCCTGAGACATCACTGAGTGTTTCTCAATCACCAACATCAATCAAAACACGCAGAAACGATAGCTACAACTCAAGCTGTACATAAAATTTTTTGAAATCGTATTCTTAATTCTAAGCATCTTCATTGCATTTCAATTGGATATTCTTGTTCCATATGATGTTTCCAAGCTAACCCTTATATTCAATTTGGTTTTTGCATTGTATATAAGAATCCACCATGCGCGAATCCTAGGGTTACAGTTTTCTCAAATTAGGGATTTTGCATAGAGGAAAAATTAGGGCCCATGACCACCATGGTTGAACTCAGCGTTTAGAGACGAAGAAGAAGATATGGTCGCGACAAATTTATGAGCTACAGGGACCTAATCGCTATTTTTTGAAAGCCTGCCTAACACCACGGTTGCAAAACCGTTGCTCATTTGTTTTGTTTTACAGGGCATGTGAAGAAGAAGGCATCGTGGCAAGGCGTGGTTCGTCCATTCAAATTTGCGCGCGTTTGACTATTAGGCGTTGGTTTTAATATTTATTATTTGTTAACCATATTATATTAAATGAAATCAAGTGGCTCAGCTGGCAGGTACCAACGCATATGACTCTCATGACCTGGGTTCAAGTCCCAGGTCTGGCCAAAATTCAATATTATTTTTCACAAGTGAATCCCATGCAATGCTGGAATGAAGATGCACCATACACCCAGGACCAAGCCTTGACACGTCTTCCTGGAGATCAAACTAAAGGCTTAGATTTGAGAGACACGCTGCACTTGGTCAAAGGCATCACACCTGAGCCAAAAAGTCAATGGACTTCAAAGCTAATGGGCCAGAAATTCCAGGCCTGGACCCTCCAAATTGGGGATACCCCCCCCTGGTTTGCCTTTTTATATTTTTCTTCTTACCTTTATTTTTGGTATTTTATTTCTTTTATTGTTTCAACATAATTAGTTTATTTTTCTATAAAATATAAAAAAAAACATTCAAAAATCAGAAAATATAAAAAAAATATGATATTTATTTTATTATGATTATTTTCTAAATAAATGCATGTAAATTATTTAGTTTAATTAGGTTTTCAAATTTAATTCTTTTAATAACTAAAATCCAAAAAATAGAATTTAGGTTTAATAACTTTTTTATTTTCTTTTTTTATTTTTCTTTTTTTCAGAATAATAATATTATTTATTTATTTTCATAAATTAAAAATTGTACATAAATTAATTTAGAATTAAATTAGGTTAGAAATTAAATCTTTTTCTTAATAACTTAAAAAACATTAGAACTAGGGTTTAGCATTTTAGTTTTAATTAATTTGTCTTTTTTTCTTTTAAATCTAAAAAACACAAAAAATACTATCTTTCATTTAATTTTAATTTTAAATTCCTTGATTAATTTTAGTTGTTTGTAAAAGGGTCCAACGCCCTAGTTTTGTTTAATCTCTTTGTTTCGCGCATTTATTTTATATTGTTTAAATACCTCTGTATATGCCCCAAAGCCTTGTAATAAGTTTAGATTTATTTCTCGCTCTTTTATTTTATTGTTTTTTTTACTTTCAGTCAAATCGGGTTCGGTTTTTTTGGCGATGTGGACCCGCGCCAGTTGTAATAGTCTAGATTTAAATTCCCGCACTTTTAACTGTTAATAAATATGCATGAAAGAATGAATGCCCAAAAATAAAATCGAATCGTTAGATCACCAATGCATGACAAGACAAATATCAACGAAAACGACACACGAATCGCACACACCACCCCTAGGGTACGCCTCACTGTTGCCTTGCCTCGAAAGGTGATCGTCGAGTAGAGGATGTCTTAGTAAGTCCTCATGATCCGGGAACCTGGCATGAGGGTAGCTTCTAAGGTGTCTTCCCATTGCTCCGGTGATCACCATGTCCCTACAAACTCGAATTGACCCGAACACCTCCAATGGTGGTGCTACCTACCTCTCAATGGTGGGATGGCACTACTTTAAAGGACATTTACACATACGAATTCCTTAGGGTAGGTAGGTTCTCGTAGATACTTGCTCTCTTTAAAAAACAAAACAAATCAAAAATCTTTTCACACCGACACTTTTCAAAAGCTTTCAAAACAATTTTTCAAACACTCTGACGCATGAGTCGATCTGAAACTTTCGAAGAAACTTTTTAAACCCACAGTTGAAAAGCAAACAAACCTTTTGAAAACACAAATGAGCAAGTATCTAAGAGCCCATGGATAACCATGGATAGAAAGGGTGCTAACACCTTCCCTTTCTATAATCTACCTCCCGAACCGAGAGCAATCTCTTTAAGGAATTTTTCTGTGCTTTTGTCCTTTCCATTTGGAGAAAATAAAAGACGGTGGCGACTCTTGCTTCCGCGACATTTCGCGAACCAGCGTTAAAACAGTCAGTTCTAGATCCACCGATCACACAAGGGCATGGTTGTGTTCGTCTCACCCTCCCGGTCACAACCATGTCCATTATGTGCTTCAATTGTACCTAGAATGGAAATGCCCAAAAACAAGAAACGAACCATAACAATGGTGGTTCTTCATATAAGCCAGATAAATGCAATTGAATAATATGAAAAGCTTGGAAATGCTCTTGTGATCACAAATATGCCATTAGTTTTCTCAAATGATGCAAGAATAAGTCAAATCGATATCAAGAACAGGGATGTGTTTCGTGAGACTTACAGTGCTTGTAGAGGCCTGAAAATGCTTGCTTTTGATCCAGGTAGCTTGTGTGAATGCCCAGGAAGCGATTGGGACAAGTCTTGACCTCTGAAAATGCCTCTAACCTGGATTTCGACTTCTCACTTTTTTTTGATTTTTTCACTTTTTGTTCTACTTCTCTCCACAATTTCCAACCCCTAATTTCGTATGCCTTTGCTTGCTTATGTAATGTGCTTTGTATAAGGGTAAAAATCATGGACCAAATCCCTCCATATCAATGCATATGAATGTGATTTGATCTCCATTGGAAAACTTCCAAATTTCATTTGATTTGGATCTTTTTGCACATGATTTGGCTTGATACGAATTTGATGGTGATGCTAGCTGTGAACAAAGCCTAAAACAATAAGAAAATCACGAGTTATTAATTTTTTGGATTTTCTATGATTTTATTTGATTTAAAATGAATAAATTCAATTAAAAATCAAATTAAATAATAAAAATGAAATATGGACACATGGCTGAAGCTAGGGAACGTGGGAAATGATGCAAACTCAAATCAAGTGGAAAAGAATGGGCCCATTTAACAAAATTTGAAGTTTTGGGGATAGTTGACTTTTGGTAATTTTGCAAAAAAAGTCCAACTTCAACAATGCATAACTTCCTCAATTTTGAACTTTTGGAGGAGTTATTGGACTTTTTAGAAATCTTTTGATGTCCTCTAACCAACCCTTTAGGTATCATCTAATTTTGGTATTCCATGCTCAATTTATAAGCTTTGACAAAAAAGGTGTTTTTTGTTGACTTTAAAAAATGACCTATAATATCCAAATTCATAACTTCTTGTGAGTGCATTTGTTGAACTTGGGGTATGAAGATGGATTGTAGGAAATTTAATCCTCTTCAAAATGAGCTTTGGATGGGTCATTTCTCATAAAGTATGAGAAAGTTATTCTTGGTCAAAGTTGAGATGACCTTTCCTGCAAAACCATAATTTAGCAACTTTTGAATCTTGATGAATTTTGAGCAATCCTTGATGAATCATGATCAACCCTTGATCAAATGATGAAATATACTTCAAAATGAGAATGTTGACAAAAAATCTTGAAGTTTGACTGAATATAGGTCACAATTGACTTTTGCCCTAGCATAGTCAATATTTGGACCTTTGAGCAATTGACTGAGCAAACTTCCTCTGCAAGGCTTGAAATTTGATATGGATGACCTTGAGAACATATTAGGACATTGAGGAACACTTGAGTTCATTTGGACTCAAGGACCTTGATGCAACACAAAACCCTAATTTGGGGTTAACTGCCTTAGGAGATAGCTTGTTTGACCAACTCTTGAGCTACCTTGAGCCACTTGGAGATTTTTCTTGCAATGTCTTGAGAAATATGAGAGGGAAAATTTTGGGGTACAACAACATCAAAATAACAATACTCGATTGTTAGACAACTACGACTCGACGACAAGGTCAGACCAATCTTTTGCTCTGATACCAACTTTGTAACACCCCAATTCTACCCCAAGCAATTATGCAATTAAATCAGAGTTACAAAATTTCAATCAAACAAATGAATCGGGACGTCACAAATTCTTCTGACAAATTCATTGCATTCATCATGGATATATAACACGTTTTCAAAACATCGGATGAACCATCAACATAACATCTTTTATTAAATAATTCAACAACTACGCAGCGGGATTCTTCAGTAACATCTTTAAATAAAAAAGCAACTTCGAAACATCTCAGATTTAGTAAATAAACAATTTAAAGTTCAATAACTAAAAATCAGCAATCAATAATCAGCAAACGTTCATTCCCTCGAGTGTTACATATCAAAGCAATTACACCGACTCGATCTATTGAAGGTATACGACTTTCACTCTCGATTACCTGCACGTTACTAACATAGGGGAAACATTCAAATAGAAGGGGTGAGATATCTAACAATATAATAAAGCGCATGATAATTAATATATTAAATCAGATCAATAATATCACCACTTCTCATCTCATAATCAACAATAATTACAACATATATACTCATTCATCAACATCAAATACATTTCATTATTCATTCATATAATGCGAATCAAAACTATGCAAATGCATGTGGTACCATTGGAGCAGAACTCCCATCTCAAAAATATGCCAATTAATAGAGGCATCAACAAGGTATAGCCTTCATCTCAAAATTTGCCAATCCAGGCCATCTCAACGAGCATAAGCTCCATCTCAAAAATGCAATGTATGCGACTCATCATGAATGTAATGTCAACACTCAATCAACCACGTCTCATTTATCTCAAAACAACAACATCACATAAACATCTCAGAACAACAACATCTCATAACAACATCTCATAAACATCTCAGAACAACAACATCTCTTAAGCATCTCAAAACAACAACATCTCAATCATCTCGAAATAACAACATCTCATAAACATCTCAGAACAACAACATCTCATAAACATCTCAGAACAACAACATCTCATAAACATCTCAAAATAATTTATTAAACATCATTTATTTATCAAACATCATTGGTTTATCATAATTATCAAACACGACTTTAATGACCACATCTCACTATTAACTCAGTTTTATATCAATACTACAGTAATCCCTACTGTTATTCTGCTACTGTACATCATTATTGTCACTAATCCTTCGGTCATATTTCTAACAGCAGTCTCTAACATCTCTTATTCATCATTCTGTCCAAAATCCATCATAACTGTCAATCACGGGAATTAATCCTAAATCCTAAATTAGTTACTAGGATTACACTTCTTATCCATCATTTTAATCATCTAGAATAATATTCATCACGTTAGCTAATCAACGCTTTGAACGACATCTCAAACAACATCTTAAAACTCAAGTTACAGCAATTTAAAAACTGATTCTGTCAAATTTAGTCAGTACGGGTCGACACAAAACCCTTGGGGTCGACTCATCCTGCTTCTCCTTTACATCACGGGTCGACGCAAAACCCTATGGATTGACTCATCCTGACTTCAAAATGCTGCATGTATCGACACATGCATCGCACCGGTCGACTCATCCTGAGTCTCGCACACTCATGTATCGACACATCCTCTCTTCGTGTCGACTCATCCTGAGTCTAACATCCTTCATGTATCGACACATCCATCTTGTATCGACCCATCTTCAGTCAATCAGCCTTCATGTATCGACACATCCAATTTGGGGTCGACACATCCTGCTACAGACTGCATAATTTTCTGCGTTGTCTACGGTAATTTCACTACAGAAGTCATATTACAGTCCTACAAACCTCATCATAACCATGACAATTCATCACTTAACATTATACTCTATCACTCCATCGATCAAACAACATGATAACGTCATTATTCATCAAGAATTCATTAATATTCACCATACATCATTCATAACACATCCAATTCAAGAACAAACAATAATTACATCTAACCCCACATATCAAATATCATGAACCCAATTATAAAGCCAGAACCCCACCCTTACCTTGGATTGAAGGTCGCTCTACAATTTTCCGGGTTGAATCTTCGTTCTTGCCGTTTCCTTCTATTTCCAGCAGCTTCACGTTCTCTTTCTCAATCCTTATTCTCTTCTTACTTCTTCTTTCTCCTATTCTAACAACAAATAATAAAATAACCTAATATTATTATATTTTTCTTATTGGGCTCCAAACTTACACCCCCTTTTTACTTTCAGTCACACCATATAGGCCCATATTAAATAATATTAACTTCTAACATTATTTCACCAAATAATAATATTATACCTCTAATAGATGTAGTAGCAACTTGGAAAGCTCCACTCTTCATCAATCCAACCTTTCGTCTTCTTGGGGGCTGATCAATGACTTGGTCCCCGGCCTCAACTATTTTCTTCATACTGTTGTATCTGTCTTGATGAAGTTGGTTGATGGTGGCTTTCAGCTCTTCTTGTCTTCGGGCTAGGCCTTGGATAAGAGCCATATGCCCTAGCATCTGGGTTCTCATTGCATCTACCTAAGCTTGCAGTTGTTCCAGCCGTTCGTTCTTATTGTCTTCAGGACTTTTCTTGACCAAGTTCCCAACGAGGAGTGTTTTCAACTCTTCCTGCCCCTTGGATAGGTTTAGGAATATTTCCCTGAACTGAGCATCTTGAGTTTGAAGATCTCTGTTATCTTGTTTGAGAGCCATTGCTGAAATAAACAGCGAGAACATGAGAGACCTGTACTGGAAGACCTGTTATTCAATGATATATATGATATGTGTATGCAATGTTTTCAAGGATCTCGCGGGGTAAATAAGAAACGGTTAGAATTTGGTTGCAGCTTGATTGAAGAAACTTTGTGTCGTTAAGAGTCCTTCTTCAAGAGTCAAGCTCACCATATCGAGTTGGTCATAGCCATTAACTCAAGTTATTGTGTTTTTATCTCTAGACGGCATTGGCTAGAGGAAAATAAATCCCCTTGCCCCTTGCTAGACGTCTTATTTACCATAGCCTGCATCACAAACCCTTGAGATCCTTGAAATGGTTAAGGAAATGTTAAGGAATGATGTTATGATGTGTATGTTATGTATTTAAGCAAAAGTGCGAGGTGATGTAAGCAAGTAAACCCGTCAAGAAATCCAATTTATTGGATAAGGACTGTAAACAAAACCTGTAAGGAACTCATGTTGTAAGATAATAAAACTGTGCAAGTAGTTCAAGTTGAAAGCACACAAGTCACACAAACAGCCTTAGGTTTAGGCTTGTATTAGTTTTAAGGTAGTACCCTCTTGAAGTTTAGTTGGTTCAACCTGTCCTAGAAAAGTAACCGGATTCTAGAGGATCTCAATATCACTGACCATCCTCCATCGGTCATGGTTTCAGCTCACGCAATCTTTTCTTGCGGCCAAAATTATTTTGAGAGTATGGTCTCAATGAGTGTAGCATCGAGTATCAACCAGTTCTCAGCTCTACAACGAGGTCGACTATCTCACTACTTTCTAATGGCCAAGTTGGTCGATTAAAGGTTTTAAGGTCAGTTGGTGCTTAACGACACCACGCAGCGGACCTGTATTCTCCTCGTTTCTCCGCAAGGGATACCGGTACTAACTAATGTGCCACATTAATGTAGCTACTGCTTCAAACATATCGGTCTACGCCGTACAGTTCCCTCACAGTCTATTGCTACTTACCTAAAAGGTGTCCCCAGATCCGAGTTAGGATCTATAGTAACTCCCAAACAAAACCCTTAAAAGTAAAGCAAACAAAGCAATCAAGAAAAGAAATTATGATGAACTAGATCCTAAGGTATACCCCACTTATCAGTCCCCAGCAGAGTCGCCAGTTCTGTGATACGGTGGCAGAACTAACTGTTTAATACTGGTTTGCGTTTTTTGTTTACAAATTATCGCGGTAAGCAAGAGTTGCCACCGACTTTTATTTTATCCAATAAGGAAAAGGAAAAAAGAACAGAAAAAACCTATTTCGAGATGTTTCTGAGTAAGGGGGGTAGATTATAGAAAGGGAGGGTAATAACACCCTTTCTATCCATGGTTTTCCATGGGCTCTTAGGTACTTGCTCATCTTTTAAAATTGCTTGTGTGTGTTTGTTTTGAAAAGTTTTGATTTACTTCGTTTTAACCCTTGCTTCTGTCTTCAAGAGTGTTACGAAGTTGTTTTTGAAAACTTGGTTTGAAAAGTGTAAGTGTGAAAAAGTTTTGTTGTTTTGAGCAAGTACCTACTAGCATGTACCTACTCGAGAAAGGATTGTTTCTGTTCTTGTTTCCTTTAGACAATGCTATCCTACTATTGAGAAATAAGAGGCACCGTCGTTGGAATTAGTAAGGGTCAATTCGAAAGGGACGTAATGGTCATTGAAGGCAAAATGTAAGGATACCTTAGCATTTCGAAGGGACTGTCATCATATATTTGTAGGCAACATCGAGGGACAAGATCATTTCTCGTAGGCAACTCGAGGGACGTTAAGGGACTATGATCTTTATGATGACTTTTAGATTGAGGGTCTTTTGCTAAGATATCCCTACGTTCGAGGGACATGACGATTGTTTTCCGAGGAAACCAAGTGGGGCAAACCCTAGGAGTGAGCATGTGCATGTGTGCTTTTTAAGTTAATTATCTTTGCACAATTAGGGTTTTCTACCGGGTTAATTTTCAGTTAGTCTTTCCATACAATCCTATTAACAAACATCTAAGCAGTTTATAGTTTGCGAAAATAAAATGCGGAAAGTTTAAAGTCCAAGATATTACAAGGCTTTTGCAGATATATAACTATTTTGGACTGAAAATAAAAATGCAAAATTTAAACCCTAATTACTATTACAACCTCGGAGCAGTTACATAATAATGAAGAGTGCATAAAAGAAATCCTAAAACTATTACATCTCGGAAGAAATTACATAATTAGAAAAAAAATGTGAGAAAAGAAAAATCTACGCTATTACATTGATAATGCGACCTATACATTTTTCCTAGAAATTAAAATGTAAAAGAATAAATAAAAAGAAATTAAGGAAAAATTAAAACCGAAATTCTAAGTTAATGTTTTTGGTGTTTTTTGTAGAAAATAATTTTAAGTTAATTAAAAAACCTAATTCTAACTAATTTTAATAAAAAAAGATAATTAACTTAATTTATTAATAAATGAAAAAAAAGCCAAAAATTCAGTTACTAACTAAAACAAAAACCTAATCCTAATTTCTTTGAATAAAAAAAGGTTAGTTTTAAAAAAAAAATGGTTAATTAAAAAAATCCTAAAACCTAATTAATTTCAATTAATAAAAAAAAGGTTTTTAAAAAAGTTTATGTCTAATGATTAATAAAAAAGATTAAGTTTGTCAAAAAATAGATATGGGAAGAAACATCAATGAAAAATAGAGTTAGAAAATAAAAATAATGCAAATGTCATGGGTGGTTGTTGAACCAAAAATTAATTTAAAACCTAAAATTAAATTAAAAAAACCTAAAATTAATTATTCAAGTTTATTATAAAAAATAAAAGGTTTGTGAAAAATATAAGGTTTTATTATAAAAAGTTTAAATAGATGGTTTCCTTAACCTCCTTAGGATGTATGCCTTGCCATACATTGGTGGTTGTTATGATCCGACCTTAGTGTTTTGTAATAAACCTGCATGGGACCATAATAGTCAAACCTGTAGTGTTGAATCTCATAGCCACATTAAACAAATTAGTATATATATCATGAAATATAAATAAAACAAATATATGAAAAAAATTTAATATTAAAACCGATATGGCATGTATGAATGATTATACTCTTTTGATCATGGAGATCAAATCAGCCCTACCCGTACTGGAGAAGTAGTGAGATGAATGCTTTTATGCCCTTTTGATCATGGAGAACAAACCAGCCTTACCCTTACTGGAGAAGTAGTGAGATGTGGGTTTGTAACAACGATGACTTATTTGTAGTGAGATGGAGATTTGTAATAAGGATTTCAAGGTTTTAGGATTCTTGAAAGAATTTGATATTCTGACAGGGTTGTGGCAAAGGTTTTTTTTGTCCTCTGTTCTTTGTGTGAAAATAATGAGATTATATAATGGAAATTGGAGCAAAAATATGGGCTTTGAATGTGCAATTGGGCCTCCAATGTTCACTTGAGTCTGTCACGTTTCAGGATAAATCCCAGGGGCTTAAGTGCAATTTTTGAAGTTGAAATGTGAAAACAAAATGTAGCCGACATCAGGAACTAACTCCTGTCCAAAAATGGACTCAATCGGATAAACAATGAATTAGTTATGAATTTTTAAAGTTTCAACTCAGATAAACTTATTTTGGGCTCCAGTATCGACTTTGACATGTTCTTCAATAAAAAACTGGTATTGATAGGAGAATAATCTGGTCTTGACTTTTGAATAAAAGTTGTAGATCACTGAGTCAGTAACCTTGTGTAAAAAGATGGGCCCGATCCGATAAAAATTGACCGAGTTATGAATTTTCGAAGTTTTGACCCAAATGAAATAATATTCAGCATTCAATATTTTCGACGCGTCACACGCACTTTGAGCAAAAAACGAAGGCCTTTTGGATACCGTTCAAACTCAACACCTCCTGAGAAAACTTAGCCAACTCAATTTGTGGAATTTTGGCGTTGGAACCAGCTCGATACGATGAAAATCGACCAAGTTATGATTTTCTGAACATGACGCAAATAAACTTCTGTCACAAATTTTTTGTACGAAAATACTTGATAAATCCGCATTTTTGAAGACCTTCTGATCGAAATTGGCTTCCATCCGTGAGAGATGAAAACGTATCTGACGTCAATACTGAATTTTGGCCACCGGAACAGGTTCAAAACGAGCCACGATCTTCAAGTTATGAATTTTTTAGCGCGTAAAAACTGCACTTTCAGCACACTTTTTCACCATATTTCTTAGAGAAAACTCACACATTCGGAGACCTTTAAAGAATTGACTCTTGAGCCGAACCTGAATTTGAGAATACATTATCAGAGATATTTTGGCGAAAGAACACCTGAATATGACGTATCGGGTTGGACTTGTGAATCTTTGAACCCCGAATCATTGCAAAATGGCGAATCGATCTTCAGCACGGAAAATACTCTGAGAACATCCATTGGGGAAATAAAGGTCAATTGTAACATGAATAAGCTTGATAAATATACCTTTATTCCATAACCATAAAATCAATAATATGCGTGTATGAAAAGAGGACAAATTTTGGGTACAACAACTACCCCTGTTCAATCTTCTTAAACCTGAAGATTTAGATTGATTCGCCTGCCTTTCGTGATCTGAAGGTGGAAGATGATTGAACACTAGAGTACCCATAAATTTTCACTCCTCTGTAATGATGCTTGACTATGTAGGTAGTATCAGGAATAGGCTTACAAATGCCATTTGGAGGAGATGACGGAAGGTCACCAGAGATGGGCTTAAAGATGCCATCTGGAAGATATGACGGAAAATCGTCAGAGATGGGCTTAAAGATGCCATCTAGAGGATGTTGATTTCCCGAAATATTCCTTTGATGAGAATTCCTGTTCCTGTCGTTGAGGAGGAATCTGCTGAGCAATGTTGGTATCTGTCTTGGGAGAAATAGAATTTTAGGAGCTTCAGTTGTCCGTTAATCTACTGGGGAATCATCTCTTAGTCGAGGAGATGAAAATGAACTACTATTTGGTCGTGCTCCAGGCCTTACAGTGATTTGCTGAGGATAATAAGACTGACTGCTATCTGGTCGTGCTCTAGGTTTCACAATGACTTACTGAGGAGATGAGATTAAACTTGTTATCTGGTCGTGCTCCAGGCTTTGCAATCTCAAAACTGTTATCTGGTCGTGCTCCAGGCTTTAGAAGGAATTAAGTGGTTATCCGGTCGCATCCAGGTTTCAACTTGAATTTAAGGCATACTAATATCTGGTCAATTTTCGGGCTTCATAGTAATTGGCCAAGTAAACTGCTATTTGGTCGAATTCCAAGCTTCGCAGTACCTCATACTGTTATCTGGTCGTGCTCCAGGCTTCAGAAGGAATTAAGTGGATATCCGGTCGAATCCAGGTTTTAACTTGAATTTAAGGCATACTAATATCCGGTCAATTTCCGAGCTTCATAGTAATTGGCCGAGTAAATTACTATTTGGTCGAATTCCAAGTTTGCAGTACCTTATACCGTTATCTGGCCGTGTCCCAGGTTTCAGTGTCCTTTGCCGCTATCTGGTCGTGCTCCAGTCTTCACAGCGTCTTATACCGTTATCTGGTCGATTCCAGGCTTCATGGTATCTTGTATTGCTATCTGGTCGATTTCCAGGCTTCACAATAACTTGCTGATGGTTAAGCTGTTTTTTGGTCGATCTCTAGGCTTCATAGCTTGTATTAAAGAGATACCACTATCTGGTCGATTCCAGGCTTCGTAGTATTTTGGAGAAATCAAGATATTATCCGGTCAATTTCCGGGCTTCATAGCTTGAACTGGAATAGAAATCTTAGTATCGATTTGACTGAACCAGAGAAAACTTGTGAGAACTTGATTGTATCTTTCCCTGAAAGGTAAAGAGTTAGCTGTATGTAATGTCATGATGTATGGATATGTAATGCCATTTTGATATTCTCTAGCTGGGGAAAATAAATCCCTGACCGCTGCTGGAGAGTAACGAAAATTGAGTTCCTGACCGTGATAGAAAAAGTGGTTCTTCTACTTCCGTTGGGGATGGTGAACCGGAGATGACTATGTTGAGGATTTGCCCCTTGTTTACGGATATTCTGTCAAGGAGAGACTCTGCTTGAGAACAACTCTGCGGGGGAATAACTCTGTTGGAGAGGAGATACTCTGGTGATAGATCCTGCTGATTTGGAGAAATAAACTCCACCAGGGATGAATTTCTGTTGCTGGCAATAATGAATTCTGTTGGAGATTGAATTTATGCTTGTGAGAGAAATAAACTCTTCTTGGGGAAAAACTTACCGACTCACTCGCGATTGTGAACCTCAGCGTGGGAGAGTTGTGTCCAGTTCGGGAAAGCTAACATCACTGTCTTTGGATACTTTTTACTTTATGGGGAGTGTAGATGTTACTGGGATGCATGTTGAGGATATGACAATGACTTCGCATCGAGACTTTTCTTCCCCTGTACCTGCTGGAGAAAGTGCCTGCGGAGGCCTTGTGGATTGAGTGTCATCCCGACTTATGAGGTTCTTGGTAACTTCCGATCAAAATGATAAGTCTTCTACTGATAGGCAAGTGACGAGATGACGGGACATAGTCATACAGTTTAATCCCTAACTTTTTCCTGGATTATCTTTTTAGATTTTCAGTCCACCGGGATACCCTTTTTTTCCCAAGCCACCTTTTCAGGTTTTCGGCTTGCCGGGTGTACATATCTTTTTTTTTATCCCTAATTTTTGCCTGAACCCTTTTGGTTCACCGGGATGCCCTTATTTTTGCCTAGGCCAGTCAACCTAGCAGGTCTTTGTTCATGTGCAGTATTTTCTGACTATGTCCACGCTCTCAGGGTGTAGGGAGTTGTCACTGTTGGTAATGTTGTGTTGCCACACTACCAGAAGATGTTTGTTTGATCGTATAGGATTCGTTGCTGGAATTCATGCCCAATTCCCCAAGGAATTCAGAGGGAGATCTGCCCCTGGCTATTTGGCATCTTTGAGAGATTCCTTGAATCTTAACTTGACTTCCCCAGATGATGGACAATGATCATGTCATGCCCCTTGGTTGGAAGTGTTTTTTCCACTTGAGGTGATCCTTTTTATTGAGAAGGTTTTTGTTCACTAGATATTTGTCATGCGAATTTCTCCGCTGTTGAACAAATAGTCATATGCAAACAATGTTATTTTAAGAATGCAAAGCTTATGTCTGTCTCGAAGTTTGAAAATTAATTTTTTAGTAAAACAAGTTTTTTTTTGTAAAAGTGTGATGTCAACTCAGGATTTATAGCAAACCTTATAGGAGTCAGGATACCTTTTGTAACAATATTCTATCAAACTAACCCATGCTTCACCTAGGACTTTTAAGGGTTATAACGTGGCCTAGTTCACGGTTCAAGAAACAAAGGATAATGGCTCGAAATTTATTTGTACCCGCCCGCTCTTCATGATGTTCTTTAGTATATGCTCAGTTAATTGTGCGTTTAGAATCCCAGTTGAGTTCTGGAATATTGCCCTTGATGTTCCGGTGATGGTTTAGATACTGAAAATTTATTTTGAATAGGCAGTCATTTCTTTTTTGTTGAGGGTTTGTAGGACCTCTTTCTTTTTTATTTTATTATCCCTGTCTTTTGCCTGAACTATTTCTTTTTGTGATTACAGTCAGCGAGATGCCCCAATGTTTTTTCTTAAGTCTCCTTCATAGGTTTTGACTTAATGGGCTTTTATTTTGAGAGATAATGACTGCCTGTCTTGACGATTATAGGGAACCATCGCCGTCTTTGGATTTGGAAGGACGTCTTCGATGCCATTCATTGTGTACGAAGCGACAGATTGTGACTGAATGCACATCTGAAATAATTGAGAAAACTACCATGCCTCAGGTTATGATTAAGGGTTTTAATTTGTGTGAAAAGAAAAACTCCTACTTCTTTGGCTCGAAGGGGTTGACGAGGGATTATCTTCCTTATAACTCCACTATTTAGGATTTGAAACAACGCCTGTACATCATCAGCGGAGTCTGTTCAAAAGCATATTGTAGAGATTTGGTATCATTTTCGTCATCCTCCCTCTAAAGGCTTACAGCTTTTTAGTCGAGAGTTGTATATCACAAAAAGGAACGGAGTTTAAATATAGTGAATACGAATGAATTGATTCAAAACAAACATATGCAATGCATTGATAAATTAACAAAGTTTTACATGAATAAATATTCTAACAATCAAAATAAAATTACAAATTGAAAATTCTAATGAACGAAAAGCCCTATTGTATGATCTTGTCACTTCAGAGGACGTGCCTTGGAGGGATGGTAGAAGAACTCAGCCTGACCATCTCATGTAAACTCCAACACTCCTTCATCAATCAAGTCCTGAATTTTATTTTTCAATGCCCAACAATCATCAGTATCATGCCCCGGGCTGTTGGAATGGTATGCACACCTTGTATCAGGATTGTAGTTAGGAGAAGAAGTCTTGGGATTTGGATGAGCTCCTATCAACGTAATCAGATTCATCCTTAACAGGTGTTGCAAAGCTTGAGACAATAACATGTTGAGTTTGGTAAACATCCTTTTAGGCATATCCGGCTTACTCTGATTAACCCGTTGTTTGTGGAGAGGTTATTGTTACTCCCGTTATGTATTAGCAACTTGGAAAGGTCCACTCTTCATCAATCCAACCTTTTGTCTTCTTGGGGGTTGATCAATGACTTGGTCCCCGACCTCGACTGTTTGCTTCATACTGTTGTATCCGTCTTGATGAAGTTGGTTGATGATGGCTTTCAGCTCTTCTTGTCTTCGGGCTAGGCCTAGGATAAGAGCCATCTTCCCTAGCATTTGGGTTCTCATTGCATCTACATCAGCTTGCAGTTGTTCCAGCCGTTCGTTCTTATTGTCTTCAGGACTTTTCTTGACCAAGTTCCCAACGAGGAGTGTTTTTAACTCTTCCTTCCCCTTGGAAAGGTTTAGGAATATTTCCCTGAACTGAGCCTCTTGAGTTTGAAGATCTCTATTGTCTTGTTTGAGAGCCATTACTGAAATAAACAGCGAGAACATGAGAGACCTTTACTGGAAGACCTGTTATGAAATGATATGTATGATATATGTATGCAATGTTTTCAAGGATCTCGCGGGGTAAATAAGAAACTGTTAGAATTTGGTTGCAACTTGATTGAAGAAACTTCATGTTGTTAAGAGTCCTTCTTCAAGAGTCAAGCTCACCATATCGAGTGGGTCATAGCCACTGACTCAAGTTATTGTGTTTTAATCTCTAAACGGCATTGGCTAGAGGAAAATAAATCCCCTTTCCCCTTGCTAGACGTCCGATTTACCATAACCTGCATCACAAACCCTTGACATCCTTGAAATTGTTAAGGAAATGTTAAGGCATGATGTTATGATGTGTATGTTATGCGATTAAGCAAAAGTGCGAGGTGATGTAATCAAGTAAACCCGGAAAGAAATCAAATTTATTGGATAATGACTGTAAACAAAACCTGCAAGGAACTCATATTGTCAGATAATTAAACTGTCCAAGTAGTTCAAGTTGAAAGCACACAAGTCACACAAACAGCCTTAAGTTTAGGCTTGTAAGGGTTTTAAGGTAGTACTCTCTTGAAGTTTAGTTGGTTCAACCTGTCCTAGAAAAGTAACCGAGTTCTAGAGGATCTCAATATCACTGACCATCCTCCATCGGTCATGGTTTCAGCTCACGCAATCTTTTCTTGCGGCCAAAACTATTCCGTGAGTATGGTCTCAATCAGTGTAGCATCGAGTATCAATCAGTTCTCAGCTCTACACCGAGGCCGACTATCTCACTATTTTCTAATGGCCAAGTTGGTCGATTAAAGGTTCTAAGGTCAGTTGATGCTTAACGACACCATGCAGCGGACCCGTATTCTCGTCGTTTATCCACAAGGGATACCGATACCAACTAATATGCCACATCAACATAGCTACTGCTTCAACCGTATCGGTCTACGCCGTACAGTTCCCTCACAGTCTGTTGTTACTTACCTAAAAGGTGTCCCCAGATCCGAGTTAGGATCTATAGTAACTCCCAAACAAAACCCTTAAAAGTAAAGCAAACAAAGAAATCAAGAGAAGCAATTATGATGAACTAGATCCTAAGGTATACCCCACTTATTAGTCCCCAGCAGAGTCGCCAATTCTGTGATACGATGGAAGAACCGACTGTTCAAATACTGGTTTGCGTTTCTTGTTTGCAAAATGTCGCGGTAAGCAAGAGTCGCCACTGAATTTTATTTTATCCAATAAGGAAAAGGAAAAAAGAACAGAAAAAACCTTTTCGAGATGTTTCTGAGTACGGGGGTAGATTATAGAAAGGGAAGGTATTAGCACCCTTTCTATCCATGGTTTTCCATGGGCTCTTAGGTACTTGCTCATCTTTTAAAATTACTTGTGTGTGTTTGTTTTCAAAATTTTTGTTTTACTTCGTTTTAACCCTTGCTTTTGTCTTCAAGAGTGTTACGAAGTTGTTTTTGAAAACTTTGTTTGAAAAGTGTAAGTGTGAAAAAGGTTTGTTGTTTTGAGCAAGTATCTACTAGCATCTACCTACTCGAGAAAGGATTGTTTCTGTTCTTGTTTCCTTTAGACAATGATATCCTACTATTGAGAAATAAGAAGCACCATCGTTGAAATTTGTAAGGGTCAATTCGAAAGGGACGTAATGGTCATTGAAGGAAACATGTAAGGATACCTTAGCATTTCGAAGGGACTGTCATCATATATTTGTAGGCAACATCGAGGGACAAGATCATTTCTCGTAGGCAACTCGAGGGACGTTAAGGAACTATGATATTTATGATGACTTTTAGATTGAGGGTCTTTTGCTAAGATATCCCTACGTTCGAGGGACATGACGATTGTTTTCCGAGGCAACCAAGTGGGGCAAACCCTAGGAGTGAGCATGTGCATGTGTGCTTTTTTAGTTAATTATCTTTGCACAATTAGGGTTTTCTACCGGGTTAATTTTCAGTTAGTCTTTCCATACAATCCTATTAACAAACATCTAAGCAGTTTATAGTTTGCGAAAATAAAATGCGGAAAGTTTAAAGTCCTAGCTATTACAAGGCTTTTGCAGATACATAACTATTTTGGACTGAAAATAAAAATGCGGAATTTAAACCCTAATTACTATTACAACCTCGGAGCAGTTACATAATAATGAAGAGTGCAGAAAAGAAATCCTAAAACTATTACATCCCGGAAGCAATTACATAATTAGAAAAAAAATGCGAGAAAAGATAAATCTACGCTATTACATTGATAATGCGACCTATACAATTTTCCTAGAAATTAAAATGTAAAAGAATAAATAAAAAGAAATTAAGGAAAAATTAAAACCGAAAATTCTAAGTTAATGTTTTTGGTGTTTTTTGTAGAAAATAATTTTAAGTTAATTAAAAAACCTAATTCTAACAAATTTTAATAAAAAAAAGTTTATTAACTTAATTTATTAATAAATGAAAAAAAAGCCAAAAATTCAGTTACTAACTAAAACAAAAACCTAATCCTAATTTGTTTGAATAAAAAACAGGTTAGTTTTAAAATAAAAGGTTAATTTAAAAATCCTAAAACCTAATTAATTTTAATTAATAAAAAAAAAGGTTTTCAAAACAGTTTATGTCTAATGATTAATAAAAAAAGATTAAGTTTGCCAAAAAATAGATAGGGGAAGAAACATCAATGAAAAATAGGGTTAGAAAATAAAAATAATGCAAATGTCATGGGTGGTTGTTGAACCAAAAATTAATTTAAAACCTAAAATTAAATTAAAAAAATCTAAAATTAAATTAAAAAAACCTAAAATTAATTATTCAAGTTTATTATAAAAAATAAAAGGTTTGTGAAAAATATTAGGTTTTATGAAAAAAGTTTTAAACAGATGGTTGCCTTAACCTCCTTAGGATGTCTGCCTTGCCATACATTAGTGGTTGTTATGATCCGACCTCAGTGTTTTGTAATAAACCTGCATGGGACCATATTAGTCAAACCTGTAGTGTTGAATCTCATAGCCACATTAAACAAATTAGTATATATCATGAAATACAAATAAAACAAATATATGAAAAAAATTCAATGTTAAAACCGATATGGCATGTATGAATGATTATAACCTTTTAATCATGGAGATCAAATCAGCCTTACCCTTAATGGAGAAGTAGTGAGATGAATGCTTCTATGACCTTTTGATCATGGAGATCAAACCAGCCTTACCCTTACTGGAGAAGTAGTGAGATGTGGGTTTGTAACAGGGATGGCTTGTTTGTAGTGAGATGAAGATTTGTAATAAGGATTTCAAAGTTTTAGGGTTCTTGAAAGAATTTGATATTCTGACAGGGTTGTGGCAAAGGTTTTTTTTCATCCTCTGTTCTTTGTGTAAAAAGAATGAGATTATATAATGGAAATTAGAGCAAAAATATGGGCTTTGAATGTGCGATTGGGCCTCCAATGTTCACTTGAGTCCGTCATGTTCCAGGCTAAATCGCAGGGGTCTAAGTGCAATTTTTGAAGATGAAATGTGAAAAAAAATGTAGCAGACATCGAGAACTAACTCCTTTCCAAAAATGGGCTCAATCTGATAAAAGGTGAATTAGTTATGAATTTTTGAAGTTTCAGCTCAGACAAACTTATTTTGGGCTCCAGTGTCGACTCTGACACGTTCTTCAATAAAAAACTGGTATTGATCGGAGCATAATCTGTACTTGACTTTGGAATAAAAGGTGTAGATCTCTGAGCCAGTGACCTTGTGTAAAAAGCTGGCCCCGATCCGATAAAAATTTACCGAGTTATGAATTTTCGAAGTTTCGACCCAGATGAAATAATATTCGGCATTCAGGATTTTCGACGCGTCACATGCATTCTGAGCAAAAAACGAAGGCCTTTTCGATACCATTCGAACTCAATACCTCCTGTGAAAACTTATCCAACTCAATTTGTGAAATTTTGGCGCAGGAACCAGCCTGATACGATGAAAATCGACCAAGTTATGATTTTCTGAACATGACGCAAATAAACTTCCCTCACAAATTTTTTGTACGAAAATACTTGATAAATCCGCATTTTTGAAGACATTCTGATCGAAATTGGCTTCCAGCCGTGAGAGATGAAAACGTAGATGATGTCAATATGGAATTTTGGCCACCAGAACGGGTTTAAAACGAGCCACGATCTTCAAGTTATGAATTTTTTAGCGCGTAAAAACTGCACTTTCAGCACACTTTTTCACCATATTTCTTCGAGAAAACTCACACATTTGGAGACCTTCTTTAAAGAATTGACTTTTGAACCGAATCTGAATTTGAGAATACATTATCAGAGATATCTTGGTGAAGGAACACCTGAATATGACACATCGGTTTAGACTTGTGAATCTTTGAACCTCGAATCATTGCAAAACGGTGAACCAATCTTCAGCACGGAAAATACTCTGAGAACATCCATTAGCGAAATAAACATCACTTGTAACCTGAAGAAGCTTGATAAATATACCTTTATTCCATAACCATATAACCAATAATTTGTGTGTATGAAAAGAGGGCAAATTTTGGGGTACAACAGCTGCCCCTGTTCAATCTTCTTAAACCTAAAGATTTAGATTGGCTCGTTTGCCTTTCGTGATCTTATGGTGGAAGATGATTGAACACTAGAGTGTCCAGAAATTTGCACTATTCTGTAATGATGCTTGACTATGTAGGTAGTATCGGGAATGGGCTTACAGATGCTATTTGGAGGAGATAACGGAAGGTCACCGGAGATGGGTTTAAAGATGCCATCCGGAAGATATGACAGAGAATCGTCGGAGATGGGCTTAAAGATGCCATCTAGAGGATGTTGATTTCCCGAGATATGCCTTTGATGAAAATTCATGTTCCTGTCGTTGAGGAGGAATCTACTGAGGAATATTGGTATCTGTCTTGGGAGAAATAGAATTTTAGGAGCTTCAGTTGTCCGTTATTCTACTAGGGAATCATCTCTTAGTCGAGGAGATGAAAATGAACTACTATCTGGTCGTGCTCCTGGCCTTATAGTGATTTGTTGAGGATAATAAGACTGACTGCTATCTGGTCGTGCTCCAGGTTTCACAGTGACTTACTGGGGAGATGAGATTAAACATGCTATTTGGTCGTGCTCCAGGCTTTGCAATCTTAAAAACTGTTATCTGGTCGTGCTCCAGGCTTCAGAAGGAATTAAGTGGTTATTCGGTCGCATCCGGGTTTCAACATGAATTTAAGGCATACTAATATCGGGTCGATTTCCGGGCTTCATAGTAATTGGCCAAGTAAACTGCTATTTGGTCGAATTCCAAGCTTCGCAGTACCTCATACTGTTATCTGATCATGCTCTAGGCTTCAGAAGGAATTAAGTGGTTATCCGGTCGCATCCGGGTTTCAACTTGAATTTAAGGCATACTAATATCCGGTCGATTTCTGAGATTCATAGTAATTGGCCGAGTAAACTGCTATTTGGTCTAATTCCAAGCTTCGCAGTACCTTATACTATTATCTGGTCGTGTCCCAGGTTTCAATGTCCTTTGCCGCTATCTGGTCGTTCTCCAGTCTTCACAGTGTCTTTTACCGTTATCTGGTCGATTCCAGGCTTCATGGTATCTTGTATTGCTATCTGGTCGATTTCCAGGCTTCACAATAACTTGCTGATGGTTAAGCTGTTTTCTGGTCGATCTCCATGCTTCATAGCTTGTATTTAAGAGATACCACTATCTGGTCGATTCCAGGCTTCATAGTATTTTGGAGAAATCAAGATATTATCTGGTCGATTTTCGGGCTTCATAGCTTGAATTGGAATAGAAATCTTAGTATCGATTTGACTGAACCAGAGAAAACTTGTGAGAACTTGATTGTATCTTTCCCTGAAAGGTAAAGAGTTATCCGTATGTAATATCATGATGTATAGATATGTAATACCATTGTGATATTCTCTAGCTGGGGAAAATAAATCCCTGGTCGCTGCTGGAGAGTAACGGAAATTGAGTTCCTGACCATGATAGAAAAAGTGGTTCTTCTACTTCCGTTGGGGATGATGAACCGGAGATGACTATGTTGGGGATATGCCCCTTGTTTACGGATATTCTGTCGAGGAGAGACTCTGCTTGAGAACAACTCTGTGGGGGTATAACTCTATTGGAGAGGAGATACTCTAGTGATAGATCATGTTGATTTAGAGAAATAAACTCCACCGAGGATGAATTTCCGTTGCTGGCGATAATGAATTATGTTGGAGATTGAATTTCTGCTTGTGAGAGAAATAAACTATGCTTGGGGAAAAACTTACCGACTCACTCGAGATTGTGAACCTCAGTTGGGGAGAGTTGTGTCCTGTTCGGGAAAGCTAACATCATTGTATTTGGATACTTTTTACTCTGTGGAGAGTGTAGATGTTACTGGGACGGATGCTGAGGATATGACAATGACTTTGCATCCAGACTTTTCTGCCCTTGTAGCTGCTGGAGATAGTGCTTGCGAAGGCCTTATGGATTGAGTGTCATCCCAACTTATGAGGTTCTTGGTAACTTTCGATCGAAATGATAAGTCTTCTACTGATAGGCAAGTGACGAGATGACGGGACATAGTCGTACGCTTTAATCCCTAACTTTTGCCTGGATTTTCTTTTCAGATTTTCAGTTCACCGGGATACCCTTTTTTTTCCCAAGCCGCCTTTTCAGGTTTTCGGCTTGCCGGGTGTACATATCTTTTTTTTTATCCCTAATTTTTGCCCGAACCCTTTTGGTTCGCCGAGATGCCCTTATTTTTGCATAGGCAAGTCAACCTAGCGGGTCTTTGTTCATGCACAGTATTTTCTGACCATGTCCACGCTCTCAGGGTGTAGGGAGTTGTCACTGTCGGTAATGTTGTGTTGCCACACTACCAGAAGATGTTTGTTTGATCGTATAGGATTCGTTGCTGGAATTCATGCCGCAATGCCCCAAGGAATTCAGATGGAGATCTGCCCCTGGCTATTTGGAGTCTTTGAGAGATTCCTTGAATCTTGACTTGATTGCCCCAGATGATGGATAATGATCATGTCATGCCCCTTGGTTGGAAGTGTTTTTTCCACTTGAGGTGATCCTTTTTATTGAGAAGGTTTTTGTTCACTAGATATTCGTCATGCGAATTTCTCTGCTGTTGAACAAATAGTCATATGCAAACAATGTTATTTTAAGAATGCAAAGCTTATGTCTGTCTTGAAGTTTGAAAATTCATTTTTTAGTAAAACAAGTTTTTTTTTGTAAAAGTGTGATGTCATCTCAGGATTTATAGCAAACCTTATAGGAGTCAGGATACCTTTTGTAACAATATGCTTTCGAACTAACCCATGCTTCAGCTAGGACTTTTAAGGGTTATAACATGGACTGGTTCACGGTTCAAGAAACAAAGGATAAAGGCCCAAAATTTATTTGTATCCGCCCGCTCTTCGTAATGTTCTTCAGTCCTATGCTCAGTTAATTGCCCGTTTAGAATCCCAGTTGAGTTCTACAATATTTCCCTTGATGTTCCGGTGATCGTTTGGATACTGAAAATTTATTTTGAAAAGGCAGTCATTTATTTTTTGTTGAGGTTGTAGGACCTCTTTCTTTTTTATTTTATTATCCATGTCTTTTGCCTGAACTGTTTCATTTTGTGATTACAGTCAGCGGGATGCCCCAGTGTTTTTTCTTAAGTCTCCTTCATAGGTTTTGACTTAATGGGATTTTATTTTGAGAGATAATGACTGCCTGTCTTGATGATTATAGGGAACCATCACCGTCTTTTGATTTGGAAGGACGTCTTCGATGCCATTCATTGTGTACGAAGCGACAGATTGTGACTGAATGCACATCTGAATTAACTGAGAAAACTACCCTGCCCCAGGTTATGATTAAGGGTTTTAATTTGTGTGAAAATAAAAAATCCTACTTCTTTAGCTCGAAGGGGTTGACGAGGGATTATCTTCCTTACAACTCCACTGTTTAAGATTTGAAACAACGCATGTACATCGTCAGCGGAGTCTGTTCAAAAGCATACTGTAGAGATTGTGGTATCATTTTCGTCATCCTCCCTCTAAAGGCTTACAAATTTTTAGTCGAGAGTTGAATATCACAAAAAGGAACGGAGTTTAAATATAGTGAATACGAATGAATTGATTCAGAACAGACATATGCAATGCATTAATAAAGTAACAAAGTTTGACATGAATAAATATTCGAACAATCAAAATAAAATTACAAATTGAAAATTCTAATGAACAAAAAGCCCTCTTGTATGATCTTGTCACTTCAGAGGACGTGCCTTGGAGGGATGGTAGAAGAACTCAGCCTGACCATCTATGTAAACTCCAACACTCCTTCATCAATCAAGTCCTGAATTTTATTTTTCAATGCCCAACAGTCATCAGTATCTTACCCCGGGCTGTTGGAATGGTATGCACACCTTGCATCAGGATTGTTGTTATGAGAAGAAGTCTTAGGATTCAGATGAGGTCCTATCAACGTAATAAGATTCATCCTTAACAGGTGTTGCAAAGCTTGAGACAACAACATGTTGAGTTTGATAAACATCCTTTTGGGCATATCCAGCTTACTCTGATTAACCCTTTGTTTTTGGCGAGGTTGTTGTTGCACCCGTGATGTAGTAGCAACTTGGAAAGGTCCACTCTTCATTAAGCCAACCTTTCATCTTCTTGGGGGTTGATCAATGACTTGGTCCCCGACCTCGACTATTTGCTCCATACTGTTGTATCCATCTTGATGAAGTTGGTTGATGATGGCTTTTAGCTCTTCTTGTCTTCAGGCTAGGCCTCGGATAAGAGCCATATGCCTCAACATCTGGGTTCTCATTGCATCTACCTCAGCTTGCAGTTGTTCCAGCCGTTCGTCCTTATTGTCTTCAGGACTTTTCTTGACCAAGTTCCCAACGAGGAGTGTCTTCAACTCTTCCTGCCCCTTGGATAGGTTTAGGAATATTTCCCTGAACTGAGCTTCTTGAGTTTGAAGATCTTTGTTGTCTTGTTTGAGAGCCATTGCTGAAATAAACAGTGAGAACATGAGATACCTGTACTAGAAGACCTGTTATACAATGATATGTATGATATATGTATGCAATGTATTCAAGGATCTCGCAGGGTAAATAAGAAACCGTTAGAATTTGGTTGCAGCTTGATTGAAGAAACTTCGTGTAGTTAAGAGTCCTTCTTCAAGAGTCAAGCTCACCCTATCGAGTGGTTCATAGCCACTGACTCAAGTTATTTTGTTTTGATCTCTAGACGGCATTGGCTAGAGGAAAATAAATCCCCTTACCCCTTGTTAGACGTATGATTTACCATAACCTGCATCACAAACCCTTGAGATCCTTGAAATGGTTAAGGAAATGTTAAGGAATGATGTTATGATGTGTATGTTATGCGTTTAAGCAAAAGTGCGATGTGATGTAAGCATGTAAACCCGACAAGAAATCCAATTTATTGGATAAGGACTGTAAACAAAACCTGCAAGGAACTCATGTTGTCAGATAATAAAACTGTGCAAGTAGTTCAAGTTGAAAGCACACAAGTCACGCAAACAACCTTTGGTTTAGGCTTGTATGGGTTTTAAGGTAGTACCCTCTTGAAGTTTAGTTGGTTCAACCTGTCCTAGAAAAGTAACCGGGTTCTAGAGGATCTCAATATCACTAACCATCCTCCATCGATCATGGTTTCAGCTCACACAATCTTTTCTTGCAGCCAAAGTTATTTCGAGAGTATGATCTCTATGAGTGTAGCATCGAGTATCAACCAGTTCTCAGCTCTACACCTAGGTCAGCTATTTCACTACTTTCTAATGGCCAAGTTGGTCGATTAAAGGTTCTAAGGTCAGTTTATGCTTAACGACACCATGCAGCGGACCCGTATTCTCCTCGTTTCTCCACAAGGGATACCGGTACCAACCAATGTGCCACATCAACGTAGGTATTACTTCAACCATATCAGTCTACGCCGTACAGTTCCCTCACAGTCTATTGCTACTTACCTAAAAGGTGTCCCCAGATCCGGGTTAGGATCTATAGTAACTCCCAAATAAAACCCTTAAAAGTAAAGCAAACAAAGAAATCAAGAGAAGCAATTATGATGAACTAGATCCTAAGGTATACCCCACTTATTAGTCCCCAACAGAGTCGCCAGTTCTGTGATACGGTGGCAGAACTGACTGTTTAATACTGGTTTGTGTTTTTTGTTCGCAAAATGTCGCGGTAAGCAAGAGTCACCACCGACTTTTATTTTATCCAATAAGGAAAAGGAAAAAAGAACAGAAAAAACCTTTTTCAAGATGTTTCTGAGTACGGGGGGTAGATTATAGAAAGGGAAGATATTAGCACCCTTTCTATCCATGGTTTTCCATGGGTTCTTAGGTACTTGCTCATCTTTTAAAATTGCTTGTGTGTGTTTGTTTTGAAAAGTTTTGTTTTACTTCGTTTTAACCCTTGCTTCTGTCTTCAAGAGTGTTACGAAGTTGTTTTTGAAAACTTTGTTTGGAAAGTGTAAGTGTGAAAAAGGTTTGTTGTTTTGAGCAAGTACCTACTAGCATCTACCTACTCGAGAAAGGATTATTTCTGTTCTTCTTTCCTTTAGACAATGCTATCCTACTATTGAGAAATAAGAATCACCAGCGTTGGAATTTGTAAGGGTCAATTCGAAAGGGACGTAATGGTCATTGAAGGCAACATGTAAGGATACCTTAACATTTCGAAGGGACTGTCATCATATATTTGTAGGCAACTCGAGGGACGTTAAGAGACTATGATCTTTATGATGACTTTTAGATTGAGGGTCTTTTGCTAAGATAACCCTAATGTTCGAGGGACATGGCCATTGTTTTTCGAGGCAACCAAGTGGGGAAAACCCTAGGAGTGACATGTGCATCTGTGCTTTTTCAGTTAATTATCTTTGCACAATTAGGGTTTTCTACCGGGTTAATTTTCAGTTAGTCTTTCCATACAATCCTATTAACATACATCTAAGCATTTTATAGTTTGCGAAAATAAAATGCAGAAAGTTTAAAGTCCTAGCTATTACAAGGCTTTTGCAGATACATAACTATTTTGGACTGAAAATAAAAATGCGGAATTTAAACCCTAATTACTATTACAACCTCAGAGCAGTTACATAATAATGAAGATTGCAGAAAAGAAATCCTAAAACTATTACATCCCGGAAGCAATTACATAATTAGAAAAAAATGCGAGAAAAGATAAATCTACGCTATTACATTGATAATGCGACCTATACAATTTTCATAGAAATTAAAATTTAAAAGAATAAATAAAAAGAAATTAAGAAAAAATTAAAACCGAAAATTCTAAGTTAATGTTTTTGGTGTTTTTTGTAGAAAATAATTTTAAGTTAATTAAAAAACCTAATTCTAATTAATTTTAATAAAAAAAGTTAATTAACTTAATATATTAATAAATGAAAAAAAAAGATACAAATTCAGTTACTAACTAAAACAAAAACCTAATCCTAATTTGTTTGAATAAAAAAAAAGGTTAGTTTTAAAAAAAATGGTTAATTAAAAAATCCTAAAACCTAATTAATTTTAATTAATAAAAAAAAGGTTTTAAAACAAGTTTATGTCTAATGATTAATAACAAAGGATTAAGTTTGCCAAAAAATAGATAGGGGAAGAAACATCAATGAAAAATAGGGTTAGAAAATAAAAATAATGCAAATGTCATGGGTGGTTGTTGAATCAAAAATTAATTTAAAACCTAAAATTAAATTAAAAAAACCTAAAATTAATTATTCATGTTTATTATAAAAAATCAAAGGTTTGTGAAAAATATTAGGTTTTATGAAAAAAAGTTTTAAAAATATGGTTGCCTTAACCTCCTTAGGATGTCTGCCTTGCCATACATTGGTGGTTGTTATAATCCGACCTCACTGTTTTGTAATAAACCTGCATGGGACCATAATAGTCAAACCTGTAGTGTTGAATCTCTTAGCCACATTAAACAAATTAGTATATATCATGAAATACAAATAAAATGAATATATGAAAAAAATTTAATGTTAAAACTGATATGGCATGTATGAATGATTATACCCTTTTGATCATGGAGATCAAATCAGCCTTAACCTTACTGGAGAAGTAATAAGATGAATGCTTCTATGCCCTTTTGATCATGGAGATCAAATCAGCCTTACCCTTACTAGAGAAGTAGTGAGATGTGGGTTTGTAACAGGGATGGTTTGTTTGTAGTGAGATGGAGATTTGTAATAAGGATTTCAAGGTTTTAGGGTTCTTGAAAGAATTTGATATTCTGACAGGGTTGTGGCAAAGGTTTTTTTTGTCCTTTGTTCTTTGTGTGAAAAGAATGAGATTATATAATGGAAATTAGAGCAAAGATATGAGCTTTGAATGTTCAATTGGTCCTCCAATGTTCACTTGAGTCCGTCATTTTCTAGGCTAAATCGCAGGTGCTTAAGTGCAATTTTTTAAGTTGAAATGTGAAAACAAAATGTAGCCAACATCGAAAACTAACTTCTGTCCAAAAATGGGCTCAATCAGATAAACGGTGAATTAGTTATGAATTTTTGAAGTTTCAGCTCAGACAAACTTTTTTTGGGCTCCAATGTCGACTCTGACACGTTCTTCAATAAAAAACTGGTATTGATCGGAGCCTAATCTGGTATCGACTTTGGAATAAAAGTTGTAGATCTCTGAGTCAGTGACCTTGTGTAAAAAGATGGGCCCGATCCGATTAAAATTGACCGAGTTATGAATTTTCGAAGTTTCAACCGAGATGAAATAATATTCAACATTCAAGATTTCTGACACGTTACATGCACTCTGAGCAAAAAACGAAGGCCTTTTAGATACCGTTTGAACTCAATACCTCCTGTGAAAACTTAGCCAATTAAATTTGTGAAATTTTGGCACCGGAACAAGCTCGATATAATGAAAATCGTCGAAGTTATGATTTTCTGAACATGATGCAAATAAACTTATGTCACAAATTTTTTGTACGAAAATACTTGATAAATCCGTATTTTTGAAGACCTTCTGATCAAAATTGGCTTCAAGCCATGAGAGATGAAAACGTAGATGACGTCAATATGAAATTTTGGCCACCAGAACGGGTTCAAAACGAGCCACAATCTTCAAGTTAAGATTTTTTTAGCGCATAAAAACTGCACTTTCAGCACACTTTTTCACCACATTTCTTCGAGAAAACTCACACATTCGGAGACCTTCTTTAAAGAATTGACTCTTGAGCCGAAACTGAACTTGAGAATACATTATCAGAGATATCTTGGCGAAAGAACACCTGAATATGACGCGTCGGGTTGAACTTATGAATCTTTGAACCCCGAATCATTGCAAAACAGCTAACCGATCTTCAGGACAAAAAATACTCTGAGAACATCCATTGGCGAAAGAAACGTCACTTGTAACCTGAAGAAGCTTGATAAATATACCTTTACTCCATAACCATAAAACCAATAACATGCGTGTATGAAAAGAGGGCAAATTTTGGGGAAAAACAATCATGAATATGATAAAGTATAGAAAGAGATAAACCATACCTCAAACGTGTACAAAACTTTAACAAAATCATTACCATGCATTTGCAAGTTGAAACACTCAAACTTGGAAAATCACTAAAAGCGACCTCAAGCTATCGAACAAAAATTTGAGTCCCAACAACAACAAAAGAATTAATTATACTAATATTATTTACTATTTAAATCCTAGGTGGTAGTGGGAAAAAGGAAAACCAAGCCAAAAATTAGACGGAGTTCACTGATTCTGCACAACAAAGCGCACTAAGCGGCATAGAGCGTGCATAGCGCGCTACACCAGTTGTAGAAAAAGGATAGCTGCATCTGGTGCAGCTACTATACAACTCCATAATCACCTACACAACCTCAATGCACATAATATTCACAACATATAAACTTCCTCAAGCTAAACACGAAAAGCTTGCGGAAAAACACAAATCTCCACAATGAAACAAACGATTGAAAGTGAATTAACAAGTTGAAAAGTGAAACTTTGAAAATTTAACACAAGTCCAATTTAAACTTGTTAAAACACAAGTCACATATAACAAAAATGAATACAAACAAAACATGCTTGTTTTACATCATAAGTTCGACTCCTTTATTGTGCGAGCTAGTAACCTCCTCTCGTCATGCCATGGTATTGTCACATCGCATAAACCTAAAGAAAGTTTCCTAACATCCACAAAACAAATATTACGAAAACGAGACAATTTACAACAATATGTAAAAAAAAAGAAAAACACAAATATTCACAAGTATCATATACAAGTTAATGTACAATTTCTATACAACATATACATTAATTATAAAACTAAAAAACAAAAGAATTATCGTAATGCGAAAACAATAGAACCAATCCCCGTCAACGACGCCATTTTGTTGTTGCAGTAGAGCGGAAAGCAAAAAGTAAGTTATTAATTTATCGGGTGATATAGGTTATATCGTATTGTATCCACAGAGATTGGTTATTGATTCGTCGTTCGACAAATCATTCGTTAATGAGTTTGGAGATAAATGGGTTGAAAGTGAATGTATTAACAGAAAATAAATGTATAAAAAGGAAAAAGGAATAACTTATCAAGCATGCACATATACTGCTTCTCATAGACTTATACCTATCGACCTGTTATACTCAACCACAAATATTCATCAATGTCACTACGTATCACTCACAACCTAAATCATTTCTAACCCAAATTTAGAGGCCGGATGCATCACCTCGGTAGCAATCTCTCAACCACCTCAACAATGCAGAAGTCAACCGTGCTCTCCTGTATCGACGATCTCTCAGAGCAACACAAACAACACAGAGGCATTAAGCTATGATACCCAAGTATATGTCAGCTCTAAATCTATCTCTAGAGTTCAGAAACTAAACGATAATCATCCTAGATAAGAATCTAAGCAGTATATGTCTATAACAAGTCAAATCCTTAACATAGAGCAAAAATTTAGGACAACAATCCACAAAGATTCGTAAAGCAAGTTGTATATAACGCCAAGGGAGACAAATGTGCACCAGTTTAAAGAAAATATACATACAAACCCAACCAATAGAGAATACACACAGAAAAAGAGAAATGAACCGCAAATCTACCAGTTTGTTAGTGCCGATCAAAGAATAATCCACTCCGGATCATCCGTATGCAAGCTCCATAGTTGTTATCTAAGCTAATCCTAACAAAATTTACAGGTTGATGGAGTTGGGAGCAAAAACTTCCCTAAAAACCATCCCTAAAAATAAGCTGAAATGAAAGTTATAAAATAAATCTCAGCAGACCGCGCTAAGCGGGCCTGGCGCGCTAAGCACGACTTGCTTATTTTACACAATAAATCGCCTAAAATCGCACTAAGCGCGCTATCCGCACTAAGCGGGCATCAAAAAATTGGTTCTTCCAAATTTCCAAACGCAAGCAGAACGCTACAAAATGCACTGAGCAGCACTCGCACTTAGCGGCCTTTGCATTCTAAGTGGGCTCTCTTGGATTGAATGTCCCAAAACTGGTCTTTTATTCCGAAAACGCACATCCAGAGCCGTGCCTTCGAAAAACCTTATTCCTCAATGCTACAAAATGCAACAAGCACCTACAAAATGAATGGAAAAACATCAAATGATACACTATGTACATAAAAACACAAATAAACACAAACTAAAAGTATTTACACAAAATTCGGGTTTATACAACGATATTAACAACAAAAAGTCGGTAAGTGCAACAAAGAGTATATACAAAATAACTACAATTTTCACTTATCAAAGGTGTCTTTGGTACTCACTCCAGTGGACATACAATGTCTAAGAAGATTCTGAGAGCAGGTTATTATTGTTCTACCATGGAAACTGATTGCCATCATCATTCCAGAACTTGCCACAAATGTCAGATTTATGCTGACAAAGTACATGTGACTCTGGTTTCTTTGAATGTCTTGACTGCTTGTTGGTCGTTTGCAATGTGGGGAATTGATATGATTGGAGAGATTAAGCCTATTGCTTCCAATGGGTATCATTTCATCTTTGTCGCTATTGATTACTTCACGAAGTGGGTAGAGGTAGCCTCGTTTACTTCTGTTACTAAGAATGTTGTGGCTCGGTTCATTAAGTATAACCTTATTTGTCGGTACGGCATCCTTGAAAGGATCATCACGTATTATGGTACCAATCTTAACAATAATATGACCACAGAACTCTGCATGCAGTTCAAGATTAAGCATCACAATTCTTCTCCGTACCGACCAAAGATGAATGGTGCAGTGGAAGCCGCCAACAAGAATATCAATAAGATCTTGCAGAAGATGACGGTGACATACAAATATTGGCATGAGATGCTACCATTTTCCATTCATGGTTACCACACTTTAGTACGTACATCATCTTGAGCAAACTTGTTCTTCATCGTCTACAGTATGGAGGTTGTCTTACCTGTTGAAGTTCAAATTCCTTCCCTAAGGATTATGAAAGACACAGGTTTAGATTAAGACTAATGGATTCATACTTGACTTGACTAGATAAATTTGATTGATGAAAAAAAGGCTTGTAGTTGTTTGTCATGGCCAGATGTATCAGAAATGCATGATCAAGGCCTTTAACAAGAAAGCCAAACATCAGGTGTACCAGGCTGGTGATTTGGTAATAAAATGCATCATCCTACCACAAAGTGATCCCAGGGGAAAATGGACTCCCATATACGAAGGGCCACTTATGATTAAAAAGATATTTTCTGGAGGTGCTATGATACTTACCACCCTGGACGGTGAAGATTTTCCGCACCCTGAGAATGCGGACATAGTCAAAAAATACTACGCATAAAAGAGACCCGCTAGGTTGACAGGCCTAGGAAAAAATAAGAACATCCTGGCGAACCAAAAGGCGGCTTGGGCAAAAAAGGATATCCCGATGGACTGAAAACCCCAAAGGGCGGTCCAGGAAAAAGTTAGGGATTAAAGCGTACGACTATGTCCCTTTAGACCACCCATCTACTTACAACCAACTTTATTACTAGCGTCAAGTTCCAATGGTATAGATCAATTTAATCATCTTCTTCCAACAGCAAGTGATGAGATACTTGAAGGCATAAGGGAGATAGTAGAGTTGAAACTCGATGGGATCATTTCCACATAGCTATTTTTCTTTGTTTATCACTTTGTACCCCTTTTTTTATGACGATTTCCTCTTACTAGGATTTATGTCTTCTGGTATAAAACTACTTGCTTATTGGCAAACTTTCAGAATCAATGCAATTAAATATATTTCAAAATTCAAAATTGTTTTTACTTTCTCTGTTTTGTTTGCAAAAAATGTCCAATGATTACATTGAATGAACATATGAATTTGAATAAGTATTATTGTTTATAAAACATATGCATGAAAATAGGATTAACATTTACTAAATACCCCAGGAGTTGGGGTAATGTTCAAGTTTTCCATAAATTCCCATAGAGAAATCTCCATGGAACTATCTCTACAGAGTTGTCTTCACAAGCTCATCCCCAATAGAGATATATTCCCCAACAAATCTAATAGGCCCTCAGACAGAAATTAGGGCATCTTCCAGTAGCTCACCTCCATATACCTTATGGATAGCTTGACATGATCATCTTCCCCAATAGGTCCTCTAGAAGATAAATAAGTTTGATCATTTCCCCAACATAGGGTGGAAACCTCCTCAATGCAACCTATGAATTTCAAAATCCCCATCAGAGATTATTTCCTCCACACAGTCTATAGGATTTAATTCCCAACGAAGTTTATTTCTCCAATACTGCAAATTACCTGAGAGAATTCTCTTCTCCAGCCAAATGTCATTCAATGTTGTCCTCCCTAGAAGAGCTGATACCCATATCTGAAACATGGTCAGATAGCGCATCAGAGGAATATCCATCTCTTTTATCCCCAGTCAGGATACATAAGAATCAAATCTTTCAATAAAAAGAACGATGAATGGTCGACTTTCCTGGAATTCTTCTATCCCTAAGCAGAAGTCGAACATCCCCAACGAAGTGTCCTCAAACAGAATACGAAAATCCCTAGTAAAGTCGTTCTAAACAAAACTGGAAAATTACTTTCTTCATCCCCAGTAACGGTCAGAGGTTTATTTTACCTAGCTAAACATTGTTACATGAAGCTACCATATGTATCAGCGACATTTACGTCCATATATCATTCACAAAATATCATAAGATATGCATAAGAAACACATATACTATTCTCACTTGTTTTGAGAGCATCACTATAAAGTACATTTCTCGCATCATGACATTGCATAAAACTAACTTTGTCTTTTCAGGTTAGTTCCCGAAAAGATATATATTGTCAACAATTTATCATCTTTCAAATACAGTCAGACAGTGATTCATTCTGATAAACACATATTTCAAATACAATCAGTCGAGGATTCACTCTAGATTCTCTTCTAGATACTGTTCAGATACGATCGAGATATAGATTCATTCTGATACTCATTATAAGTCATCTTCTAGATATAGTTCAGATATGATCAAGATATAGATTCATTCTGATACTCAATACATTTTTCAGATACCTGTCGGGTGAAGACTCATTCTAATCCACCTCTGGATACAATCGGGCGTAGACTCATTCCAATATATTTTTCAGATATAATTAGGCGTAGACTCATTCTAGTACATTTTGCAGATACAGTCGGGTGAAGACTCATTCTGATCCACTTCTGGATACAGTCGGGCATAAACTCATTCCAATACATTTTTCAGATACAGTCGGGCGTAAACTCATTCTAGTACATTTTGCAGATATAGTCGGGTAAAGACTCATTCTGATCCACTTCTGGATACGGTCAGGCATAGACTTATTCCAATACATTTTTAAGAAACAGTTGGGAGAAGACTCATTCTGATCCACCTTTAGATACAGTCGAGTGTAGACTCATTCTAATACTTTTCAGACACAGTCAAGCATAGACTCTTTCTGATACTCCTGTCAGCAGCTATCCAAGAACACAATTACTTTGGATGGAATCTATAAGTCCATCTCTAAAGACATCCCGTCACCTTTTCCAAATGGCATCTTTAAGCCCATTCCTGATACAATCGACTTGCAATGTTGCTTTGTGAATCCGTGAATGCAGATTTCTGGGCACTTATAAGTATTCAATCCTCTTCCACCTCCAGATCACGAAAGGCATGCACGCCAATCTAACTCTTCAGGTTTAAGAAGATTGAACAGGGGCATCTGTTGTACCCCAAAATTTTCCCTCCCATCTTTGAGACAAATTTATTCAAGACACATCCTCATGCTCATAGGAGTCTTAAGTACTCAAGACTACTCAAGGGTTGACTAGACAAACCCTCCTCCTAAGTAATTGACCTACAACTAGGGTTTTACGTTTCGCAAAGGAAATTGGACTTCTAATGCCTCAAATGGACTTCATGGTTTCTCATATGTCTCAAAGTATCCTCATGCCAAATTTCAAGCCTTGTAGTACAACTTTGCTCATTCAATTGATCAAATGATTGAAAATCAACTGTATTGGACAAAAAGTTAACATAGATTAATCTACAGTCAAACTTCAAGATTTTTGGTCAACATCAATATTTTGAGGTCACAATCATCATTTTCTCAAGGGTTCATGATTCATAAAGAAAACTCAAGATTCCTCAAAAGTAAAAATTTACTAAATTAGGGTTTTCTTAAGGAGAATTTAAATGAACTTGGACAAAGCACAACTTTCACATACTTCATCATAAATTTCTCAACCAAAGCTCATTTTAAAGGAAAATTAATTCTATAAAACTTTGTCTCTATAAGCTCAAGGCCAAAAATTATTCATTTGAGAGATATGAACTAAAACTTTACAGGTCATTTTAAAAGTCAACAAAAAGACATATTTTGTAAAAGCAATTTACATAAAGTTAAAGACTTCAAATGAAAAAATAACAAACATGAAAGTTGTAGGAGACGTCTTGAGGTTTTAAAAAAGCCCTAGATCATCTTCATATGACAAAAATTGAGAGAGATATGAGTGGTTCAATTTGAGCAATTTTGAGAAAATGCATGAAGTCCACTTTGAGCAAAGTTGAATTTTTGGGCTAATGGGCCTAAGTTTTTAGGTTCAAACGTGTTCATGACCTCATATTAGACCTCTAAATCCATTCGTATATTCTTTTGATTTTTATTTCTTTTTATTTTGATTTTATGGAATTAAATTAAAAATAAATCAAATAAAATATAAGACTAATGGATTAAGACACAAGGATTTTGTTTTGGATCATATTTGAAGCCCAAAAAAGCTCACAACCAACTAGCAAAACTGTGCGAGGCTGATTGGCATAATATTGAGCTTAAAAAAGAAACTTTTCATGCAAATTCCAAATAAAATATCACACCATGTATTACAAATATTTTGTCCACTTTTGTTGACCTAATTTTTCTCCTATAAATACAAAATACCTTCATCCATTCAAAGACACGCAAGGCTGCCTCAAGAAGCAACCCTAAAATCTCAAATTTTCAAGAAACTAAGGAAAACTCAAACCCTTATCTCCAGCCATTCTCAATCGATCCCAAGCATCACACTAGCCTCTTGAAGGTCCTAGGAGTTCATCCCAATCATTACTTAAGCTCATAGCATCCCAAATCATCACAACCAAGTATCACCAGTTTGGTAACCTTCTTTAATCTCAAACTTTTCATATACGCATTGTTGAATGATTTGATGCACTCATACATGTTCATAATGATGTTTGGAACAATTTAGAACCATTATTTGTGAAGTTTGATGCAGGGATAAATATTTGTCATTGTTAGAGAAAAGTTTCGATTGAGCTTCGTATTCTATGATACAAGCATTTTTCAGGCAAAACTAACACTACCATTGAGATCGCAAGACCCTAATTAGTGGACCAGGATTATTTTTTTCTTCTTATTTTGATTGATTTTAACATGTTTTTTGTTTGAGCTTGCCGAAGAAGATGGAGGGTGCCACTGTTGGTGGTGGCGTTGACTCCAATCAAGGCTCACGTGGCCTTCTCCCTCTCTCTAATTGGTTGATTAAAAAAATGCCCCACCTCCTACCCGCGTTTTGTGTTTTATTTGATTTCTAATTTTATTACTTATGTTTATTATGTAATGTTTAGTTATCATGTTATGAACGCGTAACAACTGATAATCAAATGGTAAGTGTGATGTGTGTAACCATAGAGGCGTGGGTTCGATCCCTATGTTTTGCAGTTGTTTTTTTTTAAATTTTTCAGAATAACACGCAGGTTCATCATATGGTGATTGAGTCCCATATCCTAAACACAAACAATACAATGATTAAGTGGTAAGAAGAACTGATGGTAAAGAGGAGGGCGTGGGTTCAAACCGTGGCGCTTGCATTCTTTTTTCATTTATTTTCTAACTTCTTCCATTATTTTTCTTTTTTTAATATTTTTAATTAATTCTTTTCTTAATAACTTTTAATTAACAATTAAATCAGGAGAATCATAAAAAAAACTTTTAGGTTTTTCTTAATTAACCTTTTACACTTAATTATATTTTATATCATTTTTAATTTATAAAATAAATTAGAAATAATTAGGTTTTTATTAATTATTAACTTAAATTATTTTCTACAAAAACACCAAAAAAATATTTTCTAACACATGGAATTTTTAGGGCATTTAACATTTTTCTGACATTCTTTGTCTTACCTTTTGTTATTTAAATTTCTAGAACAAGTGTATAGGTCGCACTCTCCGATGTAATAACGTATATCTATTTTCTCACATCTTTTTCCTATTATGTATCTGCCCCAAATCCATGTAATAACGTATGACCTTTACATTTTGCACTTTAATTTTTTGTACATATTTAACTGTTAGTAATTAGGGGTTGTATGGCAAGACTAATAATTGGACGTAGATAACCCTAATTTTCAAGATTAAATAACTGAAACTAATACACTATGTACACTTGCACCTCTTGGGTAACCTCTCTTGTTGTCTTACGATACAATTGGTCTATACCCTCGAAAGTGGGGATACTTTAGCAAAAGACCCTCGATTCAACAATATCATCATGGTCCCTTTCGAATAAAGATCATAGTCCCTTATTCACCCTCCTAGTTGACTACAAAATGATATGGTCTCTTCGATGACCCTACGAGAAAAATGATGATAGTCCCTTCGATAGAATTTCTAAAGTATCCTTACATGTTGCCTTCGATGACCATAAATGACCTATGCATGTCCCTTCACGTCCAATAGATAGGATTACCTACCAACTAATGGTATGGATAATACTATCTCCAAAGGAGAAGGAAAATTACAAGAAAGACTTATTAGTGGGTAAGAACTCGTGAGTTCTTGCTCATAACTTTTTTCACAAACAAATACATTTTCCACACTACACTTTCAGACAAGATATTTAAAAAAAAAACAATTTGTATACATTCTTGAGGACGGATACAAGAATTATTACAAAGTCTGCCTTACATTGGCATTTCAAAATATTTCCAAACAAATCACATACACAAAGCAAGTTTTAAAAGCGAGCTAAGTAATTTAGAGCCCGTAGATAACTACAGATTAAAAGGGTTCTAACACCTTCCCTTTTTATAACTTACCCCCGAACACAAAATCTATCAAAGGTCTTTCCTGTTCTTTTCACCTTTCCTAAATATTGGATAAAAGAAAAGTCGGTGGCGACTCTTGGTAATTGCAAGATTTGTGATAAAACCCAAAAAGTCACTTCTCCCACCGTATTACATAGATGTTTATGAAAAATAAGCTAAACTCCTATGGGGAAAATCAAGATTGAAACTTTTATTCCTCAACCCAGGGAACACGACCAACATCACTTGGGGAAAATGTTGAACACATCTCTGTCACACTTGTAAATTGTATCAAGTTAATGATCCTTTGAGGAAGGACTAAAGAGTTTCTTGGGGATTCTCTTGAAGTAGACTGCCCTAGATTAGCTGATTGCAGAGGATAAACTGATCATGACTTTAGTTCTTTAAATGATTAAGGGGAAGGCTTGCCCCCGTATGAGTCTTGAAAAAGATCTCCTGGTTAAAAAATTCTAAGAACAACTTGCACTGAGCAATAAATCTTGAACTGATTTACCATAAGATCTAGAAGATACTTGTCCCTGATAGGATCACTGACCAAGTTTCTCAACTGTTTGAAATTCCTTAATGAGGAGTGCTTGTTTGCAATCAAAGATTGTTCATTCAAACATGCTAACTTTAATGCAAAGTTCATGCAAAAGTTTTGAAATCAAAATCATTTTTGGAATGATGTTATTGATGTATATCAAATGAATCACTGGTCAAAACATGGTGGTTTATACATTGAAAGTGAAAGAGAAAGCAAAGGTATAGTACAAAATTAAATGATTTACAAAAATTTCAGGAGTCAGTTTATGCAACCTTGCTGTAGTATGCTTTCAAAAGAAACCTGAATTCAATTAGGCCTTTTGAGGGTTGTAACATTGCCTGGTTCCTGATTTATAAAACAAGGTATAAAGGCTCAAAGTTTATTTGTACCCAACCAAATCTTCGTGATGTCATTAAGTCCTAAATCCAGTTAACTCAGACTATGCATTTAGGTTCCAAGAGATTTTGGGATTATACTGATGATAGTAATGATGATGGCTCAAAAACCAAGGGATTTTATTTATTTATTTTGATAAGGCAGACACTCCTTCTTACCATATTCATTGTTTTTTTTGAGGACTTTCGTCAATTCTCATGGGAATTTTGAGGATTTTTGTGACCTCCCTTTTTACTTTTCTTTTGTTATCTCTAACTTTTGATAAAGAAAGTAAACATGATATATATATATATATATATATATATATATATATATATATATATATATATATATATATATATATATATATATATATATATATATATATATATATATATATATATATATATATATATATATATATATATATATATATATATATATATATATATATATATATATATATATATATTTAAAAGACGACTGTAAATGAAAATAAGTTGAATCAAAACATTACAATGCTCATTTCATTAAAGTTAACATGAAAGTGCAAATAAACTTTGAAAGAAACAACCAATGCAATTAAAGGAAAACACAAAAAAAAAAGAAATATGGCCTAGTGACTAATCAGTAACAGGGATGAGATGTCCTGTCTAATACACTGGCTTTATGAGGTAGGATGGCTCTAACTGAAGCTTCACTTGTCATGCTATGGCAAAAGATTTTTGTTGACATTAGGATTGTGATCTTTGAAAGTCATAATCTTTTCCCTCACTAATTCTTGCACTCTAGCCTTCAATTCGTATAAGTTTTTTAAATCATGACTGATAACTCCCTGATGAAACTTACAGTGAAAGTCATACCTGAATCTGACTGGAATATGATTTGGAGGAGTCAGATGCCTATTTGTAATCAAACCTCTCTCTACCATTTCATGATACAATTCAATGTATGTCATTGGAAAGGGTCAAACTGAGTCATAGTCCTTACATTGTAATTCTGATTCTGCACAACATTATATCGTTAAGGAATCTGAACTGGTTGAGCAAAAACCATGGGAACAACAACATCTACTTGTGGTTGACCATAGTATTGAAGCCTATTACGAGGTCTTATTCACTTGGTTGAGACAATATTGATTTCATCTTCTTTCTTTTTTTGGAAGTTCGCAAAGGACTTCTTTGCACCATTAGAAGATTCAACAACTTTAGATACTTTACCATTATTGATGCCTTCTACTAGCCTTTAGCCAATATTCACCAGGTATGTGAAATTGGAAGACACGCTACCGATCATCTTTTCCCAAAATAAAGGAGACAAAGTATCCATAAACATGCATGTGAGCATTTTCTCAGCTAGAGGTGGTTCAACTTGAGATTCCAGTTATCTCCATCGTTGAACATACTTCGTGAAAGATTCTTTCTCATTCTGAGACATGTTTTGCAGTTGACGATGATCAAGAGCCATGTCAAGGTTATATTTGTATTACTTCATGAATGCATTATCAAGATTATAGAAACACTGGATTCAGTTCCTCTCGAGTCCCATATACCATTTGAGTGAAGCATTAGTCAGACTGTCTTGAAAGCAATGGATGAGCAACTTTTAATTGTTGGTATAAGCAACCATCTTCTTAAAGTACATGACCAAATGACTTCTCGGACATGTGTGCCCTTGTATTTCTCAAACTCGGAAGTTTTGAATTTTTCCGCATCACAAGGTCAAAAACTAAGCACATGTTGTCAGTGAAGGATAGAAAAACACAAGAAAGGGGATTCGAATTGGGGTTTTCAAAAAATAAAAATAGTATGACCCGTCAAGGTGATTTCTCCTCTCTCAACCGAGGTATTAATCCATTATTCAAAACTTTGATTACAACACACAAAGATTACCATCAATGTCTTCTTGAGATTAAACCACAACTTTGTTTCTCAAGGAATTACAAAATGTGAATAAAAAATGTGTACGAGAATGTTTATAGTAAACTATATCATAATTATGATGTTTACACAATGTTAAAGCACAATGAACAGTATAATACATAAAAAATATTTATGAATATTTGTATTGTATGCGCGCAATATTGTTTGATCACCCTTCAAGAACTCCTTTATATAGGCGAAGATATTTAGATCCATTTCAGAGATGAGAAGATATTTTTAGAAGGTTGATAAAATGTTGTTAATTCACTTTCCAAAAATATAGATCTTGTCTGGTACCCGACCGTTACTCCTTGATTTGTAAAGAATGAAATGTAACACATCAGAATTTTGCTTCTTTGAAATCTGATCAAAATAAGAATAATAACATTAAGACTTTAGATCATCAGAGTATTGCTTCATCATATTTTAGCTTGCAGCTTTGGTGCTTCTAAAGTTATAACATCATAACTTCTTCTATTGAGCGTGATACTTTAATTTAGTTTGTACAAATATTCTTAGCGCAATTTGTTTGCCAACGTCTATGCTTCTTTATCAGAACTTCTCTGCATATTTAAATAATTTATTAGAGAGCATAATAATTCTTTATATATATCATGTATTTGTTATCATCAAAACTATTACTAATATGTAGAACCAAACTATGTTCTAACAATCTCCCCCTTTTTGATGATGAAAAAAACTTGTATATTTTAATGAACAAGTAAGAACATAAAGCATTAGGGTCTCCTCCTGAGTTGAATACTCAGATAAAGAAAAAAATAGATACTTCCCTAAGGATTTTTGACCAAAGCTTTTGATGAAAGTTATGATAAGTCCATGTGGCAGAAGTTACTTTCAAGAGACACTTTTCTTGTTTGCTTTTCAAAAAGTGAAACAGAGGTTATGTTATCAAAAATGTTTGAGACTTAGTCCTGGCACTGTTATATTCAAAATATCTTATGATCTCCCCCTTTTTGTCATTAATCAAAAAGCAATAAAATCACGTAAAGAGAACGAAAATGTTATGCATTCAAGAACAAATATTAATACAAACAGAAGCACACAAACAAAAGTTTAAACATAAAGCATAGCAAAAACAAGCAAAAGACTAGATCTAAGGTTGTGAAGGAGGTGGAAGTCATGTGAACAATGCTTCCGAGAGACTTTTGATTTGATTGTTTGATTCTTCTTGCTTGCCTAACATCCCATTAATCTCTTTATTGGTTTCAACCTATTTATCTAGCCTTTCCCCAACATCTTCATTCTCGTTCTTCAATGCATCTAGAGTTTTAAACACTAGATAAGATGTAGTTATTTCAACAGTAGAATCTATATTCTCAGAAGTTACTACAGCCAATTATTTCTCGGGAGATTCTTCAATTGACTTGCCTTTGTCTTCAAAAAATGATCAGAGGTTGAGGTTGAGGTTCAGGAGATGGTTCCTGAAATTTTGATTCCTGTGGAGCTTCCTAGGGAGTGTTATCCAGATGACGAAGAGGTTTCCTTACCCAGAGACATAGAAATTGATCCTTGAAGATATTTAGATGATCACAGAAGTTCTGTTGAGAATATCATAACTAAGTTCCTTCATATTCAGAGATTCATAATTAAATCATTTTCTAAATTGAGTCCAGAGAAAATCAGAAGCAGCTGGATTAAGATTATCCATGCAAGCTTGCTTCAGAGAGTTAACCCATTTCTGTATTTCTGTCTCAAAAACCAGCAGATATTTACCAACATCTGATTTGGATAGTTTTGGTGTTGGTTTTGGATTGACTATTTTCTGAGAAGATGTGACAAGTTTTTCCCAGGCTTCTAGATCAATTATGGTTCTGGGAGGATCTTCTGAGCAATCAGTGAGAGTTGGAGAGTCGGAAATGATGATAAGACTGTTAGGTTGTGTTTAATCATATGGAGGGGAATATCTAAAAGGGAAAAGTCTTGTGAAGGTTTGGTGGTTGTGAGGTGTTGAGAGGGCAGGTGATACCTGAAATAACTAGTGTGGTTTCAGGCATTTATTCAGAGGCGGTATTTACATATTTTTTTTGGAATCTTCAAAGAATGGATCAAATTGATCAATATCAGATAGAACTTGTGCAATTTCTGGTGAGGGGTTTTCAGCAGGTTTTGGAGATGAGGAGGGTTCAGATGTTGATAAGAATATTGATTTGACAATAGAAACAAAGGAAGAGTTACCTTTCTTTTTAGCAGCTTTAAGAGTTTTCTGAGAAGTTCCTTCTCCCGCAGCTTTCGTTTTCCTTGAATTTCTGGAAGCAACTTATAAAGTTTATTTCCTAATGTTGTACCCCAAAATTTTCCCTCTCATATTTCTCAAAACATTGCAAGGAAAATTTCCAAATGGCTCAAGATTGCTCAAGAGTTGGACAGTCAAGTTATCTCCTAAGGCAGTCAACCCCAAATTAGGGTTTTATGTTGCATTAAGATCCTTGAATCCAAATGACCTAAAGTGCTCCCCAATGTCCTAATATGTTCTCAAGATCATCCATGCCAAATTTCAAGCCTTGTTGAGGAAGTTTGCTCAGTCAATTGCTCAAAGGGTCCAAAAATCGACTATGCTAGGGCAAAAGTCAACTGTGACCTACAAACAGTCAAACCTCAAGATTTTTTGTCAACATTTTCATTTTGAAGGATATTTCATCATTTGATCAAGGATTCATCATGATTCATCAAGGATTGCTCAAAATTCATCAAGACTCAAAAGTTGCTAAATTAGGGTTTTTTAGGAAAAGTCAACTCAACTTTGACCAAGCATAACGCTCTCATACTTTATGATAAATGACCCATCCAAAGCTCATTTTGAATATGGTTCAATTTCATACAATCCATCTTCATACCCCAAGGTCAGAAAATGCACTCACAAGAAGTTACAAATTTGGACATTATAGGTCATTTTTGGAAGTCAACAAAAACACCTTTTTTTCAAAGCATATAACTTGAGCATGGAACATCAAAATGAGATGAGACAAAAATGGTTGGTTATAAGACATCTCAAGCTTTCTAAAAAGTCAAAGAACACTTCCAAAAGTTCAAAATTGAAGAAGTTATGCATTGTTGAAGTTGGGCATTTTTGCAAAATTGCCAAAAGTCAACTATCCCCAAAACTTCAAATTTTGTCAAATGGGCCCATTCTTTTCCACTTGATTTGGACTTGCCACATTGCACACGTGTCCTAGCTTCAGCCTTGTGTCCATTTATTAATATTTCTATTTTATTTGATTTTTTATTGAATTATTTCATTTTAAATCAATTTAAATCAAATAAAATCCCAAAACTTGATTACATGAGATCTTTTTCTATTTTCAGGACCTAATCATCATCAATTTCATGATCAAACTCGTATCAAGCATTCCATGTGCAAAAAAGATTGGATTTTTGGCAAGTTAGGCAAGTTATCAATGGTGGATCAAATCCAATCTCAAGGCATTGATGTGGAAAGATTCAAGACCAATTTGTTGACCTAATACATTGCAGCATACATATACAATCCAAGGCACACGAATTTGAGACCTAGAGGCTGCAAGAACACCAAGAACCAAACTTGAAAAATTAACAAAAAAGTGAAAAACTGAAATCATCCTTAGAGGCGTTTACAAATGGAAAACTCAACACCAATCAATTGCTGGGTGTCTACTCAACCTCCTGCAATCAAAAGCAAGCTCTCACACCCTCTCAAATGCACTGTAAGAATCCTGTTTCATGGCCCTGTATTCCAAATCGCAACTCTTTATTTTCGCATCATTTTGACAAACCATGGATATATTTGTGATGCTTATGAAATTTCTGAATTTTTGGCATTGTTTGATTGCATTTATATAGACTGTAACCCAATAACCGAACCTAGGGTTTTGTAGTTTGTTTTTTGGGCATTTCTTTTACAGGAAAAATTAGTGCCATTGATGGACATGGACGTAACCAGGGGAGATAGACGAGCATAACCATAGTCTTGGATTTGATTTTCATGGCCTAGAACTGATTTTAGGGTGGACATACGAATTTAGCTGCGGATATAAATCCGCAGGTAAATGTACAGGGTTGAAGGAAGAAGACGAAGACGTGTCTCCCCCTGGTTGGACAGTTCAAACTTGGCGCGTTTTATTTTTTTTTTGTTCTGGCATATTACGCGTTATCCCATATTATTATTATTGTTCGTTACATTAACAACTAACGCACAATGTCTGAGTGGTAGTGGCGTGTGTTCAAAATCCAACAGGACCTAGTTTCGAATCCCAGGTCCCCATGTTATTTGTTGTATTTTTCTTCCAGGTGATCCAATGCAAGTCCAGGCGCGTGATGCATCATACTCCCTCACTCAATCACTTGCCAGATGGCCCTAGGCCAGATCTGGTGATCCAGAATGAAAGCCTACCATGGGATCCAGTCAACCAATGCAGAGGGGATCCAAAAAGCCAAACGAGGCCAGCTGGTGATGGGCCTCAGAATTGCTACCAAGACCTGCAAATTGGGCCCAAACTCCTCCTAAGTCTTTCTATTTCATTTTTCACTTATTTTATTTAATTGTTTTGATTAATTTTTTTTCATAATTTAACTAACCAATCAAATCTTTTTTTTCCTCATAAAATTGAAAACCAAAAAATGTTTTCTTATTTAAATTAAATTTTAGTATTTTCTTTTATTCAACAAATCAATTAATTAATTTAGTCTTAATTAGGAACAACTTTAATATCTTTTTTGCAATAATTAAAATTAACTTAGACAATTAGATTTCTATTAACATTGAATAAATTTATTTTTATTTCTTTAAATATCAAAAATCCAAAAATATTTTTTAATTAATTAGTTTATTAATTTAATAATTAATCCAATTTAATTTCTTCCATAAATTCAAAATAACAAAAAATCTTTTATTGAATAACAAAGGGTCAAAACCCTAGAACTTACGCCCGATTTAATTTCTCGCAAGCGATCCATTTTATTCAATATTGTATATGTTTCCGGAATGTAACAGCTTAATAGGACTTTACTATTTTTACCGCTTTATTTATTTTCCGCATTTTAATTTCAAGGGTTGCTTTTGGCGATGTAAATACCTGACGCCTTGTAATAGTTAGTTTAATTTCCGCAACTTATAAACTGTTAGATGTTTGATAATAGGGGATGCATGACAAGATTGAACGTTTAAATCTAAAATCAACATATATCACCCATAACATCTACAAAGACAAAATAACTGAAAAATGACACACTCGCACATGCGCACTCTTAGGGTACACCTCACTTGGTTGCCTTCGTACGCGGTCATTGAGTATAGGAAGTTTTAGAGGTCGCCCTCTTGTCCAAAGATCATAGTTGCCTCGAAACGGCTGCCTCGGAAAAATGATCTAAGACATTAGGGTTACCGCTAAGGCGTCATAGCATTGCTTTAGTGACCGCACGTCCCTTAATTGAATTGACCCTTGAAACTCCAACAACGATGCTACCTACTCATCAATAGTGGGATCGCATTGTCTAAAGGAAGATAGCATAGAACGATTCCTTTTTCGAGTAGGTAGATGGTTCTTAAGTACTTGCTCTTTCAAAACAAAACAAAATTTCACACTTACACTCCTTTTCAAACAAAAACTTCTTCAAACCCACAAACACAAAGAAAGCAAATTTTGAAAACTTTGAGCAAGTACCTAAGAGCCCGTGGATAACCACGGATAGAAAGGGTGCTAACACCTTCCCTTTCTATAATCTACCCCCCGAACCCGAGAAACATCTCGAAAAAGGAATTTTTCTGTGCTTTTTTCCTTTCCTTGTTGGATAAAATAAAAGACGGTGGCGACTCTTGCTTACCGCGACATTTTGCAAAACCAAACGCAAAACACAAACCAGGATTCCAAAAAACAGTCAGTTCTCTCCCACCGTATTACAAAACTGGCGACTTTGCTGAGGAGCTTAATAAGTGGGGTGTACCTTAGGATTAGATCATTGTGTTTTCAATTGTTTGCTTTGTATGCTTTATATTTGTGGGCTTGTATCGGAGTTACTATAGATCCTAACCCGGATCTGGGGGATACCCTTTAGGTAAGTAGCAATAAACTGTGAGGGAATTGTACGGCGTAGACCGATACGATTGAAGCAATAGCTACATTGGTGTGGCACTTTAGATTGTACCGATATCCCTTGTGTTGGAACGAGGAGAATATGGGTCATCTAAGGGGTCATTAAGCACCAATTGACCTTAGAACCTTAAAATTGACCAACTTGGCCATAGAACAATAGCAGTATGCTACACTCATTGAGACTAAACTCTCGCGATGATTCCGACCACAAGAAAAGGTTGCTAAACTGCAATTATGACCGGTCGAGGGTAGTCAGTGATATTGAGATCCTCTAGAACCCAGTTACTATTTTTAGGACAGGTTTAAACCAACTGAACTGAAAGAGGGTAGTACCTAAGCTCCTTGCCAGCATGAAATCTAAGGGCTCTTTGTGTGACTTGTGTGCCTTTACCATGTTTGCTATTTGTGGATACTTGTGATGTTCTTTCTATCATGACATCATGACATCATAACATTGCATGCATCTTGCATTGGACTAACCAATTTCAAAGTCAGGAGGGATTCATCTTTGTTCTGTTTTGTAGGTCATGATGCCCATGCGTAGGAACACCATCCGGATCAACTTTGTCCAGGTTCCCATCATGCTTAAATAATTGATTGCAAAGATGCCTGATACTACCTCGTTCATCAGAAGACATGGGTATCTTCTCAGTTTGGTTACCTCCAAATTGGACGAGCAGATGATGAGTGTCCTGGTCCAATTCTATGATCCACTGTATCATTGCTTTACTTTCCAGGACTACCAGTTGGTTCCCACCTTAGAAGAGTTATCTGATCTGCTCGGTATCTCTATTCTGGAGTAGACCCCATTTACTGGTTGGGACAAGATTCTTAGGCCGGAAGAGATTGCTTCAGCCCTTCATATGACCAAGGATGAGGTAATGGCTAATTGGGAGACTAGAAGTGGAGCAAAGGGCTTTCTGACTAAGTTCTTGGTTGGTAAGGCTAATTATTTTCGAGATAGTCTAGACTTCAAGGCATTCGAAGATATTCTGGCTCTTCTGATATACGGCTTGGTATTGTTTCCGAATCCTGACTCCTTTGTTGATGTGAATGCGGTAAAAATCTTCATCTCTCGTAATCTTGTACCCACTCTCTTGGGTGACATTCTTCATCAGCTTTATGCCCATACTTCCCGAAAGCGGGGAACCTTGATGTGTTGTGCTCCATTATTGGCGAGGTGGTTTATTCCGCACCTCCCCAAATTAGTGCTGAAGAAAAAAGAAGGCATGGGCTGGGCCTATAGGGTTATGTCTCTCTCTCTCATAATGACATCATCTGGACTATCAAGGGTATGGACGAAGTGGATATTATTGATCGATGTGGGGAGTACCCCAATGTTCCATTAATAGGAACCAATGGGGGAATTTCTTACAATCCATGCTTGGCCTTATGTCAGTTTGGGAGAGCCAGAAGAGAAGGATCTTATGAGCTGATAATGCATAGTATCATCTTTGATTTTCAAGGGGATAGCGACGAGCAACGCCGCAGATTTATAAGGGCTTGGGATAGAGTTCACAGATCTGATTCACATGAGCTGGGTCCAAAGACTTCTCTTCCAATGGAGCCATATCTCAGATGGGTTTGTATCCGTGCCCAAAATCTGGGTATGCCGTATGAAGCCGTCCTGCCTATCATTGTTGAAGTTGCTAACAAAGAAGGGGTTCCTCCGACCATCCTCCATCCTCATATGCCCACTGACATTAGGGAACTGAAAAGGTCTTGGATGCAGTTGAGAGAAGAGCGGGATGCTTACCGAGAAAAGTTTAACGAGCAAGAGCAGAAGATCCAGAAGTTGACTAGGCATCTGGAGAACGAGCGGATTCTCAATGACTATGTCCGCACCGACAAGAAGCGACCATGGAAGCACTGATTGTCCTTTGATTATTTCCTTTCCAGTTCTATTTACTTTTCAGTATTTCCTTTCTTGTAACGCCTTAAGGGCAATTTGTTGAACAATTTGAATTTCAAAGTTTATCTAATAAAAGTGTGTTTCATTTCTTGTTTACAAATTTGAATCTCTCGATTGTCTTTGAAATCATATCATACGCATTTCATCCCATGCACTTCATAACAGGTACCCATTACAGGTCTCTTATCTTCTTCGCTGTTTATTTCAGCACTCATCATGTCTGCTGAACCATCAACTGAGCAAGCAATCAAGGCCCTACAGGCCCAGAATGCCCAATTCCAAGAGTTGTTCATGAATCTAGCTAAGGGTCAGCAAGATCTGAAGACCCTGATTCTGAAAGAGAAGAAGAAAAAGAAGAAGAGGACAGTCCTGTTTAACCCAGGTCACAGGTTTGGAAACAGGCTACAGGATGAAGTTGACTTGACCACCTCATCTGGAGGGAAAGATAGTCAGGAAGAGAGGAGGGCTCCTAGCCCTGTGGTCTCGGACAACGAGACGGACTTCGACGAAGACCAGTATCCTCCGACTGAGGATAGATACAAGCAATTGGATGACCGATTGAGTGCGATGGAAGTTCAGAAAGTGCCTGGTCTGGACTTTGGTGATCTAGGTCTATCATCTGGGGTGGTAATTCCCCACAATTTCAAGGCACCAGCCTTTGCTAAGTATGACATAGTTTCTTGTCTGAAGCTGCACCTCCGGTCATATGTAAGGAAGATTCAGCCGTACACCGCTGATAAGAACCTATGGGTCCACTTCTTTCAAGACAATCTCTCAGGGACTCGGCTTGAATGGTTTTACCAGTTAGACGGAGCCAGTATCCATAGTTGGGAAGATTTGGCTGCTGCTTTCTACAGGAAGTACCAATACAATTCCGACCTCGCTCCCACGCGTACCCAACTCCAGGGTATGTCTATGGGAACGGGCAAATGTTTCAAAGATTATGCTCATAAGTGGAGGGACCTCTCCGGAAGAGTGAAACCACCCTTGGCTGATCGGGAGCTTGTGGATATGTTCTTGGGGACCTTGTATGTTCCATTTTTCAACCATCTGATTGGGAGCTCTTCGTCTGGGTTTACAGAGCTAATTATGATTGGTGAAAGGATTGAGGCTAGTATTAAGGCTGGTAAGATACAAAAGGGTGCTTCATCAAGCACTGAGAAAAAGCCTTTTAAGAAAGAGTCCAGTGTTGTCTACAGTTTGAAAAGCCAAAATAGACCTCAACGCCGCCAAGCTGTTAATGCGATTGTTATTTCAAGACCTGCTGGTGCTACTCAGTGCAACAATCAACAAAATTCCGAGAGACTTCGAAGGCAATTCACCCATCTCAACATGACTTTGTCTCAGATTCTTCCGTAGTTATTGAAAACCAATCTAGTGATTCCAAGGGAGACCCCGAAGAATCCCAACACTACATCACCAAAGTATAACCCTAATGCCCGCTGTGCTTTTCACTCTGATAGCCCAGGGCATGATACAAATGATTGTTGGGCTTTGAAGAACAAGGTACAAGATTTGATTGATGCAAAAGAGATCGAGTTCAGAGCACCAGTAAAGCCTAAACATGACGCAGGGGTGAATGCTATCAGGGATGACGATGGTGAAGAATTTGATATTGACAGCTGGATATACCCTACTGCCAATGGAGGATTAAGCAACTGGACAACGAAGGATTCTATGCCCGTTTATGTTATCACCTAGTAATGAGACTTTTGTTTTGTGTTTGTAACAGACAATGTTTTAAACTTTATGGCCCGGTGTCTTACCTGAGGCACCGTGGCTTCATTTAGGAGGGCTTTATGTGTGTCATCTACATATATCATTAATAAAAGCATTGGACGTTTCTTGCATTTCAAATTTTGCGCTCCTTGTTTTTCTTTTATTATATATTGCAAAAACAACTATTTTACACACACTCACATATACAGGTCTACATCCACTCTGGATCTCACTGGTAACGACTCTTCTACTGCCAGTTATGACTTCGAAAGTCCGATCAACTTAGCCGAAGACGAAGGTGAAGATGATTGCAAAGTGCCTGGTGAACTTGCAAGACTGTTACTTCAAGAAGAGAGGGCTATACAGCCACATGAAGAACGAGTGGAATCATTAAATCTGGGTACAAATATAGACAAGAAAGAGGTCAAGATCGGTGCAAACCTAGAGCTTAGTGTGAAACAACGGCTGATTCAGATGCTGCGTGACTACGTTGAGATCTTTGCCTAGTATTATGAAGACATGCCTGGGTTAGATACTGATATTATGGTTCATCGCCTGCCTACCAAGGAAGACTGTCCTCCGGTGAAACAAAAGGTCCGCCGAATGTGCCCAGATATGTTTGAGAAAATCAAGGCTGAAATGATGAAACAGTTTGATGTCGGGTTTTTAGCAGTTACTTCTTACCCGCAGTGGGTGGCCAATGTGGTTCCTGTGCCGAAGAAGGATGGTAAGGTTCGAATGTGTGTTGACTATAGGGATCTGAACAGGGCGAGTCCCAAGGATGATTTTCCTCTACGTCATATCAACGTTCTGGTTGACAACACCGCTCAGCATAAAGTCTTCTCCTTTATGGATGGTTTCTCCGGTTATAATCAGATTAAGATGGCTCCCGTAGACATGGAGAAGACAACTTTTGTTACTCAGTGGGGTACCTTTTGCTACAAGGTCATGCCTTTTGGACTGAAAAATGCTGGGGTAACATATCAGCGTGCCATGGTTGCTTTGTTTCATGACATGATCCATCACGAGATTGAGGTATACGTCGACGACATGATTGTAAGATCCCAAACTAAGGAGGAACACCTTGACCATCTGCAGAAGCTGTTTGACAGGCTGAAGTTGTACAAGCTGAGGTTAAACCCGAACAAGTGCACCTTCATGGTGAGATCTGGTAAGCTACTGGGTTTCTTCGTAAGCGATAAAGGTATTCAAGTGGATCCGGTAAAAGTGAAGGCTATACATGAAATGCTGGCTCCCAGAACAAAGAAAGAAGTCCGAGGCTTTCTGGGACGAGTAAAGTACATTGCCCGATTCATCTCACACCTGACCGCTACTTGTGAACCAATATTCAAGTTACTGAAGAAAGATCAAGTGGTACGATGGAACGATGAATGTCATGCCGCTTTCGAAAGGATCAAAGAGTATGTCCAAGATCCACCTATTCTGATGCTGCCAGTTGAAGGGAGACCTTTGATCCTATACTTGACAGTACTCGACAATTCAATGGGGTGTGTGCTGGGTCAGTATGACGAGTCTGGCCAAAAAGAGCATGCTATTTATTACCTTAGCAAAAAGTTTACCGACTGTGAGACCCGATACTCACTGCTCAAGAAAACTTGCTACGCTTTGGCATGGGCTGCTCGCCGGCTGAGTCAGTATATGCTGACTCACACTACTCTGTTGATATCAAAGATGGATCCAATCAAGTATATCTTCGAAAAGCCTGCATTGTCCAGAAGAATAGCAAGATGCCAGATGATATTGACTGAGTATAACATCCAATACACGACTCAAAAAGCAATCAAGGGGAGTGTGTTGGCAGACCATTTGGCACATCAGGTAGTGGATGATTACCAGTCTATGAACTTTGAATTTCCGGACGAGAATATCATGTTGGTAACTGATTGTGAGACACCTGGACCAGATGAAGGACCTGAGGAAGGATCCCGATGGTCTATGTACTTTGATGGAGCTTCAAACGCTCTGGGTAATGGCATTGGCACCGTGATCATATCTTCTAAAGGCTCTCATACTCCGTTTACCGCCTGACTATGTTTCAATTGCACCAACAACATGGCGGAGTATGAAGCGTGCATCATGGGTCTTCGAGCAGCAATTGACCTAAGGATTAAGTTTCTAAGTCTCTTCGGAGATTCCGCTCTCGTGATCAGTCAGATCAAAGGCGAGTGGGATACGAAACACCCTAATCTTATTCCTTACAAGGAGTATGTATTGAGGTTGCTTCCCCATTTCGAGGAGATAACCTTTGAACACCTCCCTAGAGAGGAGAATCAGTTGGCGGACGCGCTAGCTATGATGTCTTCTATGTTCAAGGTCAATTGGGACAACGAAGCTCCCCGGATCATCATTGAAAGATTGGACGAACCTGCACATTACTGTGACATTGAGACTGAAGAGGTAACATAAAAACCATGGTTTCATGAGGTAAAAAGGTATCTTGAGGCTCAAGAATACCCCGAGGGTGCATCTGTTAATGACAAGAAGTTTCTGAGAAGGTTCGCGGTGAAGTTCTTCATCAGCAATGGAATTCTTTACAAGCGTAACCATGATTCGACCTTACTGCGATGTATGGATAAGACCGAGGCAGAAAGGATCATAACGGAGTTACATGAAGGTACTTCCGGAACTCATTCCAGTGGACATAACATGGCAAAGAAAATCCTACGGGCAGGATATTATTGGTCAACAATGGAAGCCGACTGTTATCAACATTCTCGGACATGTCACAAGTGCCAGGTCTATGCTGATAAGGTGCACATACCTCCAGTTCCTCTGAACGTCTTGACGGCTCCGTGGCCTTTTGCAATGTGGGGCATTGATATGATCGACGAGATCAGACCTACAACATCCAACGGGCATCGTTTCATCCTGGTAGCTATCGATTACTTTATGAAGTGGGTTGAAGCAACTTCCTTTGCTACCGTAACCAAGAACGTCGTGGCACGGTTCATTTGGCACAATCTGGTCTATCGATACAGTGAACCAGAGAGGATCATTACGGATAATGGTACCAATCTCAACAACAAGATGATCACTGAGCTCTGCAAGCAGTTCAAGATATAGCATCACAACTCTTCTCCTTACCGACCGAAGATGAACGGGGCTGTTAAAGCGGCTAATAAGAACATTAAGAAGATTGTGAAGAAGATGATAGTGACATACAAAGACTGGCACGAGATGTTACCATTTGCTCTTCATGGGTACCGTACCTCAGCACGGACGTCAACAGGGGCAACACCCTATTCCTTGGTATATGGTATGGAGGCAGTCTTGCCCATTGAAGTTAAGATACCCTCTCTTCGAATCATGAAGGACACAGGTTTGAGCGAAGATGACTAGATTCAGACCCGACATGATCAGCTGAACCTAATCGACGAAAAGAGACTTACTGCTATTTGTCATGGTCAGACGTACCAAAAACAGATGATCAAGGCAATTAACAAGAAAGTTAGACGTCAAGAGTATCAAGTTGGGGATCTGGTAATCAAGCGCATTATCTTACCTCAAACTGATCCCAGGGGCAAATGGACCCCTACTTATGAAGCGCCATTTATGGTTAAGAACATTTTCTCAGGAGGAGCTATGATTCTAACCACCATGGATGGTGACGACCTTCCTCACCCCGTCAATACAGACATAGTGAAAAGATGCTATGCATAATCAAATACCCGCTAGGTTGACTGGCCTAGGAAAAAATAAGGGCTTCCCGGCAAACCAAAAGGGTTCGGGCAAAAATAAGGGATGAAAATGGAAAAAATCTGTACAACCGGCAAGTCGAAAACCTGAAGAGGCGGCTTGGTCAAAAATGGGTATCTCGGTGGACTGAAAACCCGAAAGGGCGGTCCAGGCAAAAATTAGGGATCAAAGCGTAACACTATGTCTCATTGGATCACCTTGCATCAAGACTTCAGTATCAACTATCAAGCTCCGATGGCACTAATCAATCTGATCTACCTTCAACCAATAGCAAAGTGATGAGATGCTCGAGGACATAAGGGCAATAGCAGAGTTGGAACCCAGTGGGATTATTCACATAGCTATTTTGTTTAGTTTTTCACAAATTGTGTAAATTCTACTATTTGGCGGTGTTCTCCTACTAGGACGTCAGCCTCTTGTACAAAAGCGCCTATTTACAGGCCAAACTTCAAAATCAATACAATTCATTTTCAAAGAAGTTTCAAATTGTTTTTTCCTTTATCTGTTTTGTTTTGCAAAGAACGTCCAATGTTCATTTTTGATATATGCATTTGACATTAATTGCTGCTCATGAATATTTACATGCAAAACAATAGACGATTACGGGTAATATCAGAAACAGGGACAATAAAAATTGTCCAAACTGTATAGTTGCTTTGTCCACCAGGTACCGGGTAAATTCATCTGAAGAATATGGCTAAGATGCTTTTACTCCCCGCAGAGTAAGACAGTAATGGTAGCTCTCCCCCAGCTGGGACTTGCAACTATGAACAAATCATCAATGCTCTCCCCAAGCAGAGTTGGTGTACCATCAGCACTAAAAGGCTCGATATCCCCGACAGTCTTAATATTTCCTAGAAAAGTATAGGAATGTTCCCCGACAGGGTACAAGATATCCCCAATGGAGTTAAAATTTTCCCAGCGCAGTCTGAAAAAGCTTCCCCAACGGAGTTGGGAGAATCATCCCCAGTAGACTCTGGAAGTTTATCCCCAGCGGAGTACAAAAATAAATCTCCCCAGCCGAGTTCAAAGGATCATTCCCAACAAAGCTCAAAGGATTATCCCCACAAAATTCTAAACAGGTTATCCCCAGTGAAGTCGCCACTGAGAGATCATCTCTAGCGGAGCTCTTTCCTTTCACAAACAGGAATTCAATCCTCAACAGATTCAATATCACCAGCAACGATAATTCCTCCTGACGGAGTTTATCAGTGGAATCCTCAGCAGAGCATCTCTTCCCCACACAGTAATCTCCTCATCAATTTATTCCCCCAACAGAGTCATCCTCTCCTGCGGGTTTATTCTCTTCGTTCGCCATCCCCAGCAGAAACGAAGAATTCAACTCTTGTTTCCAGCAGCTATCTAGGATTTATTTTCCCCAGCTAAAACATTACATATCCATACATCATGATACAGGCATATACGCATCATACCACACAATCTAATTAATTTTGAGAGCATCATTGCTTGATATATATAATGCATTTCATACATCATGACATTGCATATGACTGACTCTTTACCTTTTCAGGGAAATACGAATCAGTAAACACCGTTGACTACTCATATGACCTGGTAGTCCCCTCAAAAGAAAAACTACATCTATGGAAGACTTTTGTCTGGTTCAGTTAAATTGATCCTAAGATTTTTCGGATTCTGATCCAGTCAAAGTTAATCCAAGACGTTCTCTGGTTCAGTCAGATCGATGCGAAGATCTCCCTGATTTGTATTCCAGTTGAAGATATTCCAAGTCTTTTGTCTGGTTAAGTTAAATCGATCCTAAGATTTTTCTGATTCTGATCCAGTAAAAGTTAATCCAAGACCTTCTCTAGTTCAGTCAGATCGACACGAAGATCTCCCTGATTCGTATTCCAGTTGAAGATATTCCAAGACTTTTTTCTGGTTCAGTTAAATCGATCCTAAGATTTTTCTGATTCTGATCCAGTTAAAGTTAATCCAAGACCTTCTCTAGTTCAGTCAGATCGACGCGAAGATCTCCCTGATTCGTATTCCAGTTGAAGATGTTTCAAGACTTTTGTTTGGTTTAGGTAAATCGATCCTAAGATTTTTCTGATTCTTATCCAGCCAAAGTTAATCCAAGACCTTATCTGGTTCAGTCAGATCGACCCTAAGATCTCCCTGATTCGTATTCTAGTTGAAGATATTCCAAGACTTTTGTCTGGTTCAGTTAAATCGATCCTAAGATTTTTCTGATTCTGATCCAGTCAAAGTTAATCCAAGACCTTCTCTGGTTCAGTCAGATCGACGCGAAGATCTCCCTGATTCGTATTCCAGTTGAGGATATTCTAAGACTTTTGTCTGGTTCAGTTAAATCGATCTAAAGATTTTTCTGATTCTGATCCAGTCAAAGTTAATCAAAGACCCTCTCTGGTTCAGTCAGATCAACACTAAGATCTCCCTGATTCGTATTCCAATTGAAGATATTTCAAGAATTTCGTCTGGTTCAGTCAAATCGATCCTAAGATTCTTCTGATTCTTATCCAGTCAAAGTTAATCCAAGACCTTCTCTGGTTCAGTTAGATCGCGATAAGATCTTCCTGATTCGTATTCCAGTTGAAGATATTCCAAGACTTTTGTCTGGTTAAGTTAAATCGATCCTAAGATTTTTCTGATTCGTATCCAGCCAAAGTTAATCCAAGACCTTCTCTGGTTCAGTCAGATCGACGCTAAGATCTCCCTGATTCGTATTCCAGTCGAAGTTCAGACCACCTATCAGCAGTCTCCAAATGGCATCTGTAAGCCCATTCCCGACATCACCAGGCTGATACCACTTCATGCTAGTGCAAATTTCTGGGCACTCTAGTGTTCAATCATCTTCCACCTTCGGATCACGAAAGGCCCGAAAGCCAATCTACATCCTCAGGTTTAAGAATATTGAACAGGGGAAGCTGTTGTACCCCAAAATTTTCCCTCTCATATTTCTCAAAACATTGCAAGGAAAATCTCCAAGTGGCTCAAGATTGCTAAAGAGTTGGACAATCAAGTTATCTCCTAAGGCAGTCAACCCCAAATTAAGGTTTTATGTTGCATCAATATCCTTGAATCCAAATGACCTCAAGTGCTCCCCAATGTCCTAATATGTTCTCAAGATCATCCATGCCAAATTTCAAGCCTTGCAGAGGAAGTTTGCTCAGTCAATTGCTCAAAGGGTCCAAAAATCGATTGTGCTAGGGCAAAAGTCAACTGTGACCTACAAACAGTCAAACCTCAAGAATTTTTGTCAACATTCTCATTTTGAAGTATATTTCATCATTTGATCAAGGGTTGATCATGATTCATCAAGGATTGCTCAAAATTCATCAAGACTCAAAAGTTGCTAAATTAGGGTTTTGTAGGAAAAGTCAACTCAACTTTGACCAAGCATAACTTTCTCATACTTTATGAGAAATGACCCATCCAAAGCTCATTTTGAATAGGGTGAAATTTCTACAATCCATATTCATACCCCAAGATCAGAAAATGCACTCACAAGAAGTTACAAATTTGGACATTATAGGTCATTTTTGGAAGTCAACAAAAACACCTTTTTTTCCAATGCTTATAACTTGAGCATGGTATATCAAAATGATATGAAACTATAATGGTTAGTTAGAAGACATATCAAGCTTTCTAAAAAGTCCAAGAACACTTCCAAAAGTTCAAAATTGAAGAAGTTATGCATTGTTGAAGTTGGGAATTTTTGCAAAATTGCCAAAAGTCAACTATCCCCAAAGCTTCAAAGTTTGTCAAATGGGCCCATTCTTTTCCACTTTATTTGGACTTGCCACATTGCACACGTGTCCTAGCTTCAACCTTGTGTCCATTTATCAATTTTTATATTTTATTTGATTTTTTATTGAATTATTTCATTTTAAATCAATTTAAATCAATTTAAATCAAATAAAATCCCAAAACTTGATTACATGAGATATTTTTCTATTTTCAGGACCTAATCATCATTAATGTCATGATCAAACTCGTATCAAGCATTCCATGTGCAAAAAAGATTGGATTTTTGGCAAATTAGGCAAGTTATCAATGGTGGATCAAATCCAATCTCAAGGCATTGATGTGGAAAGATTCAAGACCAATTTGTTGACCTAATACATTGCAGCATACATATACAATCCAAGGCACACGAATTTTAGACCTAGAGGCTGCAAGAACACCAAGAACCAAACTTGAAAAATTGACAAAAAAGTGAAAAACTAAAATCATCCTTAGAGGCGTTTACAAAGGCAAAACTCAACACCAATCAATTGCTGGCTGTCTACTCAACCTCCTGCAATCAAAAGCAAGCTCTCACACTCTCTCAAACGCACTGTAAGCATCCCATTTCATGGCCCTGTATTCCAAATCGCAACTCTCTATTTTCGCATCATTTTGACAAACCATGGATATATTTGTGATGGTTATGAAATTTCTGAACTTTTGGCATTGTTTGATTGCATTTATATAGACTGTAACCCTAATACCGAACCTAGGGTTTTGTAGTTTGTTTTTTGGGCATTTCTTTTACAGGCAAAATTAGTTCCATTGATGGACATGGACGTAACCAGGGGAGATAGACGAGCATAACCATAGTCTTGGATTTTGATTTGCATGGCCTAGAACTGATTTTAGGGTGGACATACAAATTTAGCTACGGATATAAATCCGCAGGTAAATGTACAAGGTTGGAGGAAGAAGACGAAGACGTGTCTCCCCCTGGTTGGACAGTTCAAAGTTGGCGCGTTTTATTTTTTTTGTTCTGGCATATTATGCGTTATCCCATATTATTATTATTGTCCATTACATTAACAACTAACACATAATGGCTGAGTGGTAGTGGCGTGTGTTCAAAATCCAATAGGACATGGGTTCGAATCCCAGGTCCCCATGTTATTTGTTGTATTTTTCTTCCAGGTGATCCAATGCAAGTCCAGGCGCGTGATGCATCAAACTCCCTCACTCAATCACTTGCCAGATGGCCCCAGGCCAGATCTGGTGATCCAGAATGAAAGCCTACCATGGGATCCAGTCAACCAATGCACAGGGGATCCAAAAAGTCAAACGAGGCCAGCTGGTGATGGGCCTCAGAATTGCTACCAAGACCTCCAAATTGGGCCCAAACTCCTCCTAAGTCTTTCTATTTCATTTTTCACTTATTTTATTTAATTGTTTTGATTAATTATTTTTCATAATTTAACTAACCAATCAAATATTTTTTTCCTCATAAAATTAAAAACCAAAAAATGTTTTCTTATTTAAATTAAATTTTAGTATTTTCTTTTATTCAACAAATCAATTAATTAATTTAGTCTTAATTAGGAATAAATTTAATATCTTTTTTGAAATAATTAAAATTAACTTAGACAATTAGGTTTCTATTAACATTGAATAAATTTATTTTTATTTCTTTAAATATCAAAAATCCAAAAATATTTTTTAATTAATTAGTTTATTAATTTAATAATTAATCCAATTTAATTTCTTCCATAAATTCAAAATAACAAAAAATATTTTTCTTGAATAACAAAGGGTCAAAACCCTAGAACTTATGCCCGATTTAATTTCTCGCACACGATCCATTTTATTCATTATTGTATCTGTTTCCGAAATGTAACAGCTTAATAGGACTTTACTATTTTTACCGCTTTATTCATTTTCCGCATTTTAATTTCAAGGGTTGCTTTTGGCGATGTAAATAGGGGATGCATGACAAGATTGAACGTTTAAACCTAAAATCAACATAGATCACCCATAACATGTACAAAGACAAAATAACTGAAAAATGACACACTCGCACATGCGCACTCTTAGGGTACACTTCACTTGGTTGCCTTCGTACGCGGTCATTGAGTATAGGAAGTTTTAGAGGTTTCCCTCTTGTCCAAAGATAATAGTTGCCTCAAAACGGTTGCCTCGGAAAAATGATCTAAGACATTAGGGTTACCGCTAAGGCGTCCTAGCATTGCTTTAGTGACCGCACGTCCCTTAATGGAATTGACCCTTAAAACTCCAATGACGATGCTACCTACTCATCAATAGTGGGATCGCATTGTCTAAAGGAAGATATGATAGGACGATTCCTTTTTCGAGTTGGTAGATGGTTCTTAAGTACTTGCTCTTTCAAAACAAAACAAATTTTCACACTTACACTCCTTTTCAAACAAAAACTTCTTCAAACCCACAAACACAAAGAAAGCAAATTTTGAAAACTTTGAGCAAGTACCTAAGAGCCCGTGGATAACCACGGATAGAAAGGGTGCTAACACCTTCCCTTTCTATAATCTACCCCCCCGAACCCGAGAAACATCTCAAAAAAGGAATTTTTCTATGCTTTTTTCCTTTTCTTGTTGGATAAAATAAAAGACGATGGCAACTCTTGCTTACCGCGACATTTTGCGAAAACAAACGCAAAACGCAAACCAGCATTCTAAAAAACAGTCAGTTCTCTCCCACCGTATCACACCTAAGATCTAGGATATTGACATCTGGGATTGTTCCATCACTTTTGCAAGCTTCCAAATATCTGAGGACAATTTCTAGAGATGATTCTGCTTGAGTGAAGAGAGGAAAATCCTTCAGAGGGACTCTTTTGGTGGTGATGACTTCCTTTGAAGTAAGTGTAGGATCCTTCTTAATGGTTTCTATAATCTTCATCTTCTTGAGGTTCTTGGTGTTGAGAGGCTTTCCAGCACAAGCTTCCAGAATAGTAGCTTGTTAAACTTCACTCAGATGTTCTATCAACTTGTTCTCTATCAGAATATCTGAGATCAGCCTTCCCAGTGGAATCTAATCTCTTTTGGTTCTTTCTTCTTCTCTTATTTCCTTGACACTGGTCTTCATATGATTGAATAGAATATGAGGGAGGTGGACTTTTACCTTGGTTGTGATGAAGTACAACATCTATTGTTGATCAAAGTTGATGTAGTCTGGAGAACTTGTTGGTTTTCTGTGGTTGATACATTCCAGAATTATTCTAGACCAAATTTTGAGATAGTCTTTATGATCTTTGATATTATTGAAGAGTTGTCCAGAAGTGAAAATTTCTTTGGATACAATGGTTAGGTCAAAACTTTTTTCTGCCATTTCACTACACCTGATGCCGCTTCTATCATGACCAATGATCTTTCTAATGAGATCTTCGGCGATGACAATCTTTTTTCCCATTACATACGAAGTCACTTGAAGATTTGATGCAGTAGCATGAATCCTGGATTCTTTAACCATTTTAGAAAAACTGGACCAATTAACTGATCAAAGTATTGTATCCATCCTTGAAACTCAACTTCAGGAGTAAGATCATGCCCATTTTCTTTCATACTTTCAATATCAATTATAAGTTCACAGAGAACTTCAAGAGTATCAACTAGAGTGTGGAGAGTTCTTGTAGGTTCAATATATCTTCCTTCGTTTGGAGTAGAAGATGAATAAAGGATGTTGATTTGAGGAGAAGAATCTTGAGACAGGGAAGAAGAAGCCATTGTTCACAAACTTAGGGTTTTGGAGATACCTTACCTTGGTATCCTATTCCTTTTATTCCATTTCTGCTAACTCCATAGATCATTGAAGCCATCTTGCTTCTATCTATGTTTTTAGCCAGAAACTTCTGAATGATGTATCATATTCTTTTATGATTTTATCAGCACTACTGGAAGCCTCTAAGATTATTTCTTTCTAAGAGTTTTGTAAATCATTTTCTAGTTTTGAAATCTTTTCTTTTAACTCCGAATTTTCTAATCTAAGACTCACAGTTTCTTCAGAGTCAAAGACAAGATCCCTTTTCAGGTTCTTGAATTTGACTCTGATCTGCTGATACCTTTCCAGAATCTCATTCAGGCTTTCTTCTAGTTTAGCTTTAGTAAAATTAACAGTAAAATCAGGAAATACCTCTTCTGTGTTTGATTCTGAGTCTGACTGAGATGCTTCGCTGTCTTCTGTCACATTAGCCATAAGAGAAATGTTGGCTCTTTCATCATTTGATTCTGAGTCTACGTCAGAAGTATCTGAATCATCCCATGTTGCCATGATACTTTTCTTCTTCTCCTTGAAGAACTTCTTTTCGGGCTTCTCCTTCTAAAGCCCTGGACAATCACTTTTGTAGTGTTCTTGTTCATTACACTCATAGTAGATGATGTCTCTGTTGTTTGACTTTTTGTGACCAGACAAAGCTTCATACCTTCTGTGTCTAGAGGAGGGCTCAGACTTTCTGTATCTGGAGGAGGGTTCATTTTGATTCCCTGATCTTCTTGGGTTTCTAAATTTTCTTTGCCTCTGCTTCCACAGCTGATTGACCCTTCTAGAGAGAAGATACAGTTCGTCTTCTTCTGATGAGGATCCATAAGAGGTTTCTTCCATAGCCTACAAAACCTTAGAATCAAGTTTCTTGTTATATTTTAATACTAAAGGCTTACCTTGCTTCTAAGGCTCATCATCTTCTAGCTCTATCTCATGGATTCTGAGGGAGCTAACAAGTTCCTCCAGAGATATCTTGTTGAGATCTTTAGCAAGCTTAAGAGCAGTGACCATTAGCCTCTATTTCTTTGGTAATCTTCTGTTGACCTTCTTTAAGTGATCAGCAGTAGAATACCCTTTGTCAAGAACTCTCAGCCCAGCAACTAAAATCTGGAATCTTGAGAACATCGCTTCTATGGACTCACTGTCTTCCATCTTGAAAGCTTCGTATTTCTGAATGAGCGCAAGGGCCTTGGTTTATTTAACTTTTATGTTGCCTTCATGCGTCATTCTCAGAGAGTCAAACAAGTTTTTGGCTATCTCTCTGTTTGAGATCTTCTCATACTCTGAGTATAAGATGAAACTGAGAAAAATTATTCTGACCTTATGATGGTTTCTAAAATCACGCTTTTGTTGGTCAAACATTCTTTTTCTATCTATCTTCTGACCACTTTCATCCACTGGATGCATGTATCCATCAATTACCATATCCGATAAGTCAGCATCATGATCCATAAAGAAGCTCTCAATTCTGTCTTTCTAGTAGTCAAAGTTTTATCCATCAAACACTGGAGGTTTACCGCTGTTTCTGTCCTTGTCATCGTGATAGTCATTGTTGATGTTTTGGCTTGGTCCCACCATAGTGTTTTTTAAAAGCTTGGATCTTATACTAACACGGTTAAGTGTATGAACTCAGAACCAGGCGCTCTGATGCAAATTGAAGAAGTGAAAAACACAAGAGGAGGGGGGGGGGGTTGAATTGAAACTTAAAAATCAAAATCAATAGACACGAGATTTTTATCCTAGTTCGCTTGATCTCAAACTACTCCAGTCCACCCGCCAAGGTGATTTCTCCTCTCTCCAACGAGGACTGAATTCACTAATCAAACTAATTACAAATCTACTTTGACAACTGCCAAAGTCTTCTTGAGTATCACCACAACCCGATTTATCTCAAGGAAAAGTATCTTAATCAAAGGAAAAGTTTACTGTGTACTATTTGTTTTTCGTTACAAAAACTGTATCACTACTGTGATGTATTACACAAATTGAATATAGAATGAATATGAATATTTGCCGCCTTTTGAGATTGTATGGAGCAGTCGTGAGAAAATTGTAAATGATTTACCCTTTGAACTTTGTGATACGGTGGGAGAACTGACTTGAGGTTTTGCGTTTTGTCGCAAATGTCGCGGTTAGCAAGAGTCGCCACCGACTTTTCTTTTATCCAAAAGGAAAGGTAAAAAAACACAGGAAAGATCTTTGAGATGTTTTCTTGAGTTCGGGTGATAAATTATGAAAAGGGAAGGTGCTAGCACCATTTTCATCCATTGTTTTCCATGGGCTCTTAGTTACTTGCTTAGATCACCTTCTTTGCTTTGAAATTGTTTGAAATGGTGCTTGGTGTTTGGTGTGATTTTGAAAGTATTTTGAAAAGAGGCCATTCGTTTAGGCAATCTTTGTAATGATTCTCGTTCGTAAGAATGTATACAAAGATGTTTGTCTTTTGAAAAATGTTTCAATGTTTTGTAAGATGTTTTGAAATGTGTGTGTGTTTGTTTTTGAAAATAGCAATGATTATTTGAAATGGAGCAAGTAACTTAGAAGCTATCTACCTACTCAAATTTCTTTCTTGTGCACTTTTATTCCTTTGACATTGTTGACTTACCATTGGTTTGGTAAGCAACCCTGTTGTACCCCAAAATTTTCCCTCTCATTTTATCAATATTTTTCATCACAAGACTCTTTGGACTCAAGATCAAGCTAGGGTTTACTCTGCTCAAGACATCTCCTTGCACTGTTGACCTAAATTAGGGTTTGAGTTTGCACAGATATTTTTGGACTTTCAATGCTCAAAGTGACTTTCATACTTCATGTTGGACTTATAAGATTTCCCATCCCAAGTTTCAAGCCTTGAATCAAATTTTTGCCCAGTCAATTGGACAATTGACCTAGAAATTAACTATATTGGGGAAAAAGTCAATTGTGGCCAATTTACAGTTAAACCTCATAAATTTTGACCCACATCAACATTATAAGCTCATATGAATCATTTGATCAAGTTTGGACCACCACTCCTCAAGAAATTTGATCAGATCATCAAAAGGGCAAAATGGTCATTTTTAGGGTTTTGACTGCAAAAGGGCAATTTCTGTCTTTTGACCTAGCCAATGGCAAATTGGGTTCAAGAATGGATTCAAGGACTCAATGACATCATCTTTACCTATTTACAAGGTTCAAAAGATATCAATTGCATTGGATTGGCAAATGAATTTTTCAGTCAACTGATCAGAATTTGACTGTACACTAAAAAGTCAAACTTTGACTTTTTGGTCAAAATCAAGTGCCAAGGGTCATTTTTCATCAAGATGTGTCAAAATATGAAATTGTTCATCAAGAAACCTAATTTTGCAAATTAGGGTTTAAGATTGAAAAATTTCATAACTTAGAATTTTTCTAAGTTATGAAATTTTCTTAATTTTTCCCAACTTTGCCCAACATTTTCACCATGATGCAATTGGATTCAAACAAAACCTCCAACATGAAAGTTGTATTCCTCCACAAAGTATACAAATTCTATTCACAAAGTTTTCCCAAAAGAATCTTGGATCTCAAGTTATGATCTTTGGAACAAGGGTCCATGAAACTTTTAACTTAGTGAAATTTTGCCCTAGTTTAGGCAGGATTTTGACCTATCTTCTTTGCAATTTTTCACCTAGTTCCACTTGGAATATCAAAATGTATTTCAAATATGGATTGTAGAGCATGTTACAAGATTTCCAAAATGTCAAAGAAATCTCCAAAATCATTTGTGGTTAGGGTGAATCGAAAGCTTGAAGTTGGCAAAAACTCACTTTTGATCCATGGCATGTTCATATTGATACAAGTTGTAAACTCTAATCAGCCTTGTTTGTACTTGATTACAGGTCTCAAAACCCTTCCATACTCAATAATTAATTGCAAATCCATTGTTCTAAGGCTTTGTTTTGGTCATGAGAGGATTACACAAAGAATTAAACCTAAAATAGCAAAAAGGCAACATTGCCATTTTTGTTAAAATTGCTTTATGTCAAACCACATCTCTTGAGCCTTGAAAAAGATCTTGTACATCACACAATATCCACCAATTGAGGGGGCCAAGATAACAAAGTACCAACTGATAGATAGCCTGTACAGGCCTGTCTTGCATCATTGCTCACTTTTGCTTAAAATACAAGAAACTTGCCAAATACAATACAACTTGCATATCTGTGAAAACCAACTCTTGCAAGCTTTGGAGACAAGTTTAACACATTGTATTGAACCAAAAACACGAGCCTTTGAGTATTTAATCCTTCCAAAACACAAAATCACCTTCCATTGGCAAAACACAGAACTCCCTGCAGTTTGACTTCCATAGCAAAAACCCCTCGTGCGTTTTACCTCAAACTTGTTCAAACACATTCCACATAACCTATCCAAGCTATCCCAGCCATTGAAGAGTGACTGTAACTCCCTTTACAAGGTTTACCATTTCTGTTTTCATCTTGTGCAGGTTGAGTTCTACAAGCTTGTTCAAGCACATTCAAGGCAAACTAGGCATTGGGAAAGGTCAGAGGAAGTTTAAGCAGCTCCCAAAAACCTCAGGCCTCACTGAAAAGCTCCACATTGCCATACACGATTTCAACTGAAATAGGTTTTTGTCAACTTCTTATCTCTCTATTTAGGAATCATTAGGCTTAGGTTTGTGAATAAAAAATGTAGTACTCATAGCCATGAAGCTGTACATATGCTCAATTTTCATTTAAGTTAAATGTATTAAGAGAATTTGCTCCATGAACTTCCTGAAAAAAATAGGTTAGAATTTAGGGCCATAGAAATTCTGTCTTGTCTTTGATAGTTAGATCAAGTTTCTTATATGGTTGAATTCGTCTTGAAAAATGCTACAACTTTGATGTTATGAGTTTTTGCATTAGAGCACGTATGTAGGATCTGGGCATTTGGTACAGGCGCGTGCATTTTTTGAGACAAGGTTGAAGACGAAGCTTGGAATTGGGATGGGCTTTTGCTTTTTGTTTTTGACACCCCCCTCATTGCTGACTGCACCCCCCTGGCCCATTCCTTTATTTTTTTATATTTTTGTATTTATTTTTCATTTCTAATTTTATTTTATTATCTTTTAAACATAAAAATACCAAAAAAACATTTATATAAATTTTCACATTTATTTTTATATTTTATTTTATTTTTCTAACATGAAAATAAAACATAAAAATATTATACCTTTATTTTTTTATCATTTATACTTAAATAATATTTTTCTAATATATTTTCATTTTTTGACATTTGTACATATTTTATTTATTTTTATTTTATTGTATATATATATATATATATATATATATATATATATATATATATATATATATATATATATATATATATATATATATATATATATATATATATATATATATATATATATATATATATATATATATATATATATATATATATATATATATATATATATATATATATATATATATATATATACTTTCTTAAAATAAAATTAGGGTTTTTACCCTTAATAATAAAAATATATAATCTTTTATTTCATTTATATATATGCATTAAATATTTTTTACATGCATAAAAAATAAACAAAAACATTTTTGCATAATCATAATATTTTGTATATTTATTTAATTGACCATTTAAATACTTGTCCATTTATTTATTGGTACCATTTATTCAATTTGGATGTAATAGTAAATATTAGGGTTTTAATTTCTTACAAAATAATCCCCATTCAAAATTGTATCCCCCTTCCCATATCAAATGTTGTAATACTGTAGATTTATTTTGCGCATTTATGCTTTCAAATATGCCATGATAGAGACTAGGGTTTGTATGCAAAAATCCAAAATCAAAACAAATAGCTTGACTAATACAAAGACAAAAAGCATGAAAATTGACAACACAATGCACATATGCACCCCTAGGGTTTCATCCACTTGTTGCCTTTAAAAGGGCCATGTTATGCATGTTGAGTACTTTGGCAAAACAAAAACAAAACAAAAGATCATAGTCCCTCGACGATGCTATCTTGGTTGCCTATACAAAATGATCTAGTCCCTCAAAAATTTTCTAAAGATACTTAGCACAATTGCTATCATGGTCCATACGATGACCCGTGTCTGTCCTGTTTAACATCCAAATACAAGGTTGTTCACCAAATGCAATGGTAAAACAACACTGTCAAAAGGGTTAGAAAATATAGGAAAAATATTTGAGTTAAATAGGGTAGACAACTCTTAGTTACTTGATCAAAACTTGCAAAACATCCTTGCTATTTTCAAACACACCTCACAACACAAATTCAAAACATTTCCCAAAAACAAACTTTCAAATATTGAAATATCTTTTCAAAAGAAAAACACCTTTGTATATATTCAAACAAGAATCATTACAAAGGTTGCCTAGACAAGGCCTCTTTTTCAAAGCATTTTCAAAAACCACACACAAAGCACCATTTCAAACAATTGAAAAGCAAAAGCAAGTGATCTAAACAAGTAACTAGGAGCCCATGGAAAACAATGGATGAAAAGGGTGCTAGCACCTTCCCTTTTCATAATCTACCCCCCCGAACCCAAGAAAACATCTCAAAGGTCTTTCCTGTGCTTTTTGACCTTTCGTTTGGATAAAATAAAAAGTTGGTGGCGACTCTTGCTAAACTGCACAATTGCGAACACAAGCGCAAAACCTCAAGTCAGTTCTCCCACCGTATCACAGAACTGGCGACTCTGCTAGGGAATATTTGAAAAAAGTGGAGTAACCTTAGGGTTTAGATCACCTTTACATGCTTACTTTGTTTTCTTTGATTGCTTTACATTTGGTTCTATTATTTGGATTTGAATCCTTTACCCGGATTTGGGAAACACTCATAGGTAAATAGCAATACATTGTGGAAATTGTGCGGGGTATACCGACATGGTTGAAGCAATAGCTATATTAGTGCGACATATTTGTGGGTACCGGTAGCCTTTGAGTCAATCAAAGAGAATACGGGACCGCTGAGTGATGTCATGAAGCACTAATGGACTTTTAGAACCTTTACTTGACCATCTTGGCCTTATTAGGGGTAGTGAGATGACCGGCTTTGGTGCAGTCCGAAGTTGGTAGATACTCAATACTACACTCATTGAGGGTTATTTTCTTGGAATATTTCGGTCGCCAGTAAAGTGGATAAAGTAAAACAATGAACACAGAAAATAATCCAGTGATATTGAGCTCCTTAGAACCCGGTTACTATTTATAGGACAGGTTGAGCCAACTAAACTTCAAGAGGGTACTTACCTATGAAACCCCATGCAAGCCTGAAACTAGGATCTTGTGTGACTTACTTGTACATATACTTGTGCATACATCATGAACATCATGAAGCATCATTTGCATCAACTAACCACTTCAAGGGTTTGGATCTTCATCTTTGTTCTTGTTTTGTAGGTAATGGAATCGCTTCGCAGGAAAACTATTCAGGTCAACCTTGTTAGAATACCTCCTCTACTCAAGGAACTTACTTCCAAGATTCCAGAGAATTCTCCCTTCAGTGAAAGACATGGTAGACTTCTCAACTTGGTCAACTCCAACATTGAAGAAGACATGGTGAAAGTTCTCTTCCAGTTCTTTGACCCCCTACACCATTGCTTTACATTTCCTGATTACCAACTAGTACCTACTTTGGAGAAATTTTCTCAACTCCTGAGGATTCCTATTCTCCATCAACTTCCCTACAACGGTACGGAAAGAGAGCCAAAGCCCGAAGATGTTGCTCAAGCCTTACACTTGCAACCATCTGATATCAAAGGTCATTGGGAAACCAGAAGTGGTGTCAAGGGTTTCTTGGCAAAGTTTATGTTTGAGAAGGCTCGAGAATGCTGGAATTGACTAGATCTGCAAGCTTTTGAGGAGATTGTAGCACTTCTCATCTATGGGTTGGTCTTGTTCCCAAACCCTGATCAGCTTATAGATCTGAATGCTGTCAAGATTTTCATGTCTCGAAACCCTGTGCCTACATTGTTTGGGGACATCCTCCACTTATTTTACATACGAACAATGAGGAAAAGAGGTGTTCTCATGTGTTTTACCCCTCTTCTAGCAAGGTGGTTTATTTCTCACCTTCCCCAGTCAGTCTTGAAGAATGAACAAGGCTTGAGGTGGTCGCAACGATTGATGACTCTTACACATTCTGATGTTTATTGGTGTTCTCGGTCCAGAGAAAATGTCATCATCATTGATCGTTGTGGGGAATTCCCAAATGTCCCACTACTTGGCATTAGGGGAGGCATTACCTACAATCCCTGTTTGGCTCTGAGACAATTTGGGTATGCCCGAAGGGATGGCCCTCATGACATGCTGATTCCAGACTTGGTTTTTGACTTCGATAACGATGCTCAAGGACTCAGACAAAGATTTATCCGAGCTTGGAGGATGCCCAACAAAGTGGACAGTAAGACACTGGGACACAAGAATTCCATCCCCCTTGAGCCTTACCTCAAGTGGGTACGAACCCGCGCCCAGACTCTTATGATGCCTTAACCCTACATTCTCCATGTGATCAAAGAGTCTGTTATGAAAGGAGAGGTTCCATACACCCTCTTGCATCCTGACATGCCAACATCATTGGAAGACTTGCAAAAGATTCGGACAAGCTCAAGGAAGAAGGAAATACTTTTGAAGCCAGCTTCTACGCCAGTGAGAAGAAGGTTTTGGAACTTACCCGTCGACTTCACGAAGAGAAGAATCTCAACACCTACATCGCACCAAAGAGGATGTGCAACGTCTTTTTACATTAAGATTTTTGTAATATTTGGCCCATGGGGCATTTATGTACTAACAAATTTATTCTTATTAATATGACGTGTGTTCTTTTTGTTTGCAACAACTTTGAATTTCTGAATCCTTGAATGCATGACATGAATACATATCATTCATCATATGCATAAACAGGTCTTCACACCAGGTTTCCTTATCTTTCTGCTGTTTATTTCAGCAAGATGGATATAGAGCAGACGGTCAAAGATCTGCAAGAACATAATTCTCAGTTCCAACAACTCCTCATGACCTTGGCAAAGGGTCAAGAGGACCTTAAAGCACTGTTAGAGAAAGAGAAAGAAAAAGAAAAGGAGAAAAAGAAGAAAAGGGCTGGTGTGGCCACTCTAGGTAGAATATTTGAGAAGCAAGCTAGAAGGGTCCTGGACTTCCCTTCAACATCTGATGAAGGGGTTGGCAAAGGAAAGGGAGTTGCAGTACCATCTGAGTCTGAGGCTGAAGAAGAAGAAGAAGAGGATGAAGAGTACTCTGAGCAGCAGTACCCTCCTGCAGACGACAAGTATAAGAATATGGAAGAGCGTTTGGCGGCTATGGAGGTACAAAGGGTGTCTGGGCTGGATTTCGAAGAGCTAGGATTGGTTGCTGGGATTGTGATTCCCCCTAAATTCAAGGTGCCTACGTTTGCCAAATACGATGGTCTGTCTTACCCGAAGATGCACCTACGGTCTTACGTTAGAAAGATCCAACCTCATTCTTCTGATAAGGATCTATGGGTCCACTTTTTTCAAGATAGTCTTTCGGGTACGTGTTGTACCCTAAAATTTTCCCTCTCATTTCTCAATGATTTCTCATCACTAAGTCCTTGGAACTCAAGATCCAGTTAGGGTTTCATCTGCTCAAGACTTCTCCTTGCACTATTGACCCAAATTAGGGTTTGTGTTTGCACAAAGATGTTTTGACCTAAATTGCCTAAGATGACTTTCATGCTTCATATTGGACTCCCAAGTTTATCCATACCAAGTTTCAAGTCTTGATTCCAGGTTTTGCCCAGTCAATTGGACAGTTGACCTAGAAATCAGCTGCATTGGGGAAAAAGTCAACTGTGGCCAATTGACAGTCAAATCTCATGAAAATTGACTCACATCAACATTATGAACTCACATGGACCATTTGATCAAGTTTGGATCACAATCCCACAAGAAATTTGATCAGATCACCAAAAGGGCAAAATGGTCATTTTTAGGGTTTTGACTGCACAAAGGCAATTTTGACCGTTTGACCTAGCCAATGGCAAACCAAGCTCACATATGGACTCAAGGACCCCATGGAATTGTCTTGACATGCTCAACAAGTTCAAAAGATCCCAAATGCAAAAGATTGACAGTTGAAATTCCCAGTCAATTGATCAATTTTGACTATATACTGAAAAGTCAAACTTTGACTTTTTGGTCAAAATCAAGTGTCAAGATTCATTTTTCATCAAAACATGCCAAATCATGAAACTTGTTCATCAAGAAATCAAGAAATGCAAATTAGGGTTTGAAATGAAGATTTTTCATAACTTAGAATTTTTCTAAGTTATGAAAAACCCTAATTTTTTCCTAACTTTGCCCCACTTTCTCACCAAGATTCATTTGGATTCAAGCAAAAGTCAAAACATGAAAGTTGTAGCCTATTGCATAATCTACAACTTTGATTCACAAAGTTTTCCCAAAAGAAGCTTGTAGCTCAAGTTACAGTTTTTGGAACAAGGGTACCAAACCATTCTTAACTTAGAGAAAATTTAACCTATTTTAGGCAAGGTTTTTACCTAACTTCAAGACCATTTTTCATACACTTCCACTTGGAATTTCAATTTTCATTTCAAAGATGGATTGTAGTACACATTCCAAGCTTTCCAAAATGTCCAAGAACTCATCAAACAACCTCATGGTTATGGAGAATCGAATTTGGCAAGTTGGGAAAAAGTCACTTTGATTCATGGCCATGTACATGTTCATAACTTGTGCAATTTTTCAAATCAGCATGCTTACCTTGATTACAGGCCTCTAAACCATCCAACACTCATAAATTTAATGCAAACTCTTTGTGCCAAGACCATATTCTATGTGTTCAAGCATTGCATAATGGTTTAATCCCAAAATAGAAAAAGCAAATTATCCATTTTTGAAAAAGTAAGCTTTATGTCAATATGCAAATCCAAGAAGTACAGTTCAAATCCCCTTGGCACAAGTTTAGTAACTAATTACACTGATCAATGCCAAGGTTTGCAGCACATTAGGGGGGCCTCTACCTGTCTAGAACACCAACTTGCCATCTCTTGCTTAAAGTGTAAGAAACATAGCATTTTGTACAACAACTTTCATCTCAGCTAAAGAACCCTTAAGCAAACTTGACAAACATATCCTAAACATCCTAACTGAGCTAGAACACGAGCCAAGCATCCCTCATACCTCCCCATTCCCAGAATCACCCTCAAACTGCCCAAACAGAGCATTTGCTGCAGTTTGAGTTCCATAGCTCAAACCTACCATGCATTCTTGCTAAAAACTTGTCAAACACATCCCATAACATCCCTTGAAGCTAATCAAAACCTCAAACACGACCTGTAAAACTCCCAGGCAAGATCACCATTTTCATTTTCTTGTTTTGCAGCTGAAGTTCCATAGCACGATTCAAAAGGTTTCAAGACAAAGTAAAGCTTGGAATAGCATCCCTGGACATCAAGGAAGCTGTACCAATCATCACCTTGCTCTGAAAGTACTTCCATCATCAGATACAACTTCAACTGAACAGGTATATTCTTGATCTTCTATCTCTCAATGTAGACATCATTAGCTCTAAGTTTTTGAATAAGAAGTGTTCTACTCATGCCCCTGAAACTGTACATACCTTTACTTTTCATTTATTTTGCCTATGCTGTGAGAATTTAAGGTCTGAATATTGATAAAAAGTTAGGTTAAGATTTGGGAATGATAAAGTTCTATCTCATTTCTGAGAGTTAGGAGGAGTTCTTTACATATTCAGAATCGTGATTCAATGCTTAACATTTTTGGTGTTGTAAGTTTGTGCAAAAAGTCAAGGAATCCATATGTTTGAATCAGTGTACAGGCGCGCGTTTTTTGAACAATTTCTGGCTGGAGGTTGAAGAAAGACTTGGTGGGCTGGGTCTGTTTTTGTATTTCTTTTCACACGCTATTTTTACTTTGACACCCCCTAGGCCCATTTGGTTTAGTTTTATGATTTTTTGACTTTTGTTTTTTATTCCTGACTTATTTATTTTTCCTCATGATATTAAAAATATAAAAATAATTTTTTAAACCATTTTTGAATTTTTTAGGCATTTATTTGTTTATATTGATATTTGTACATAAATAAATAAATAAACACTTTTTACTTAAAATACTAAAAAATAATGTAAACACATTTTATTTTCATTTTTATTTTGTTTTATCTTCTTAAAATATTTTATATAAAATATACTTTTTTATAAATATTAAATATTATTATTTTTGTATATATAATACATATTTAGAAAATAATACAAATATATATATTTATTAGAATATTTAGTAAATAATACAAAAATATATACATTTTATTTTTTATTAATATTTGATAGTAAAAATACATTTTTAACAAACATAATTCATTTTTATTTTATTTAGTACATAATTGATAAATATTTGTACATTATAAATAATTAATGCATTTTACTTAATAAAATTAGGGTTTTGCCCTAAACATAAAAAAGCTCCAAAAATAATACTTTTTTTATTTTGTTTATTTGACATAAAAAATACCTTTTTTCCATACATATAAAAACCCTTTTTACATTTTGCATATTTATCTTATTTCTATTTAATTTGTGCAATCAATTATCTTGTAAATAATTCCAAATTGATGTAATAGCTAGGTTTAAATTCCTTGTCAAATACCCCCCATTTGAACATTTGTACCCCCCTTCCCATATTGTGTTGTAATAGTTTAGAACTTTATTTTTCGCACTTTAATTCTTTCTAAATATACCATGTTAGAATTAGGGTTTGTATGCGAATCAAAAACGACAAAAATAGTTTGACCTAATTTCAAGATAAACAAGCATGAAAATGGACAAAACAGATCACACTTGCACCCCTAGGGTATTCCACTTGTTGCCTTCAATAAATGGGCCATATTGCATGTTAGGTTTCTTTGGGAAAAAAACAAAACAAACAATCAAATGATCATAGTCCCTCGATGACGCTTTCGAAAGTTGCCTAAAAATGATCAAGTCCCTTAAAGGAAAATTGCCCAAAGATACTTGGCACCATTTCAATTATGGTCTAAAATGATGACCCGCGCCCGTCCCTTTCACATCCTAACACAAGATTGTCCATCAAATGCAATGGTGGAACAAAATTGTTAAAAGGGTTAAAACATAGCAAAAATCTTTGAGAACTTTGGGATAGCTCTTAAGTACTTGTCAACTTGCAAAACAAAAAACACTTGCCTATTTTTCAAACCACACTTTCAAAACAATTTTCAAAAACCTTGAAACATCTTTTCAAAAAGACAAACACCTTTTGTAAAACATTCGAGTAAAGAATTGTTACAAGGGTAACCTAGACAAGGCATCTTTTTCAAAACATTTTCAAAACCACACACAAAGTACCATTTCAAACAATTGAAAACCAAGGCAAGTTGATCTAAGCAAGTACCTAAGAGCCCATGGATAACCATGGATAGAAAGGGTGCTAATACATTCCCTTTCTATAATCTACTCCCCGAATCCAAGAAAATATCTCAAAGGTTTTTGCTATGCTTTTTAAACCTTTCCTTAGGATAAAATAAAAAGTCGGTGGCGACTCTTGCTCAACCGAAACATTTGCAAAAACAAACGCAAAACCATAGTCAGTTCTCCCACCGTATTACAGAACTGGCGACTCTGCTGGGGAATAATTTTAAAAGTGGAGTAACCTTAGGGCTTAGATCACCCTCTTGCATGATTAATTGTTTGACTTGATTGCTTTATATCTTGGCTCTCTTGTTTGGGTTTGCAATCCTACACCCGGATTTTGGGAAACATTTCATAGATAGCAATACGTTATGGAAACTGTGCGGGGTATACCGACACGGTTGAAGCAATAGCTATATTAGTGCGACATATTTGTGAGTACCGGTAACCCTTGAGTTCAATCAAGGAGAGTACGGGGCCGCTGAGTGATGTCACTAAGCACTAATGACCTAGAACCTTACTTGACCATCTTGGCCTTTTATTAGGGGTAGTGAGATGACCGGCTTTGGTGCAGTCCGAAGTTGGTAGATACTCGATACTACACTCATTGAGGGTTGTTTTCTTGGAATATTTTGGTCGCTAGTTAAGTGGCTAAACCAAAACAATGAACGATGAAAACAATACAATGATATTGAGCTCCTTAGAACCCGGTTACTATTTATAGGACAGGTTTTTAAGCCAACTACACTCAAGAGGGTACTTACCTATGAAACCCCATGCAAGCCTGAAACTAGGGTTTGGTGTGATTTGCTTGTACATGTGTTTTGTGCATACATCATAAATATCATAAAGCATCATATGCATTCACTAACCATTTCAAGGGTTTAGATCTTCATCTTTGTTCTTGTTTTGTAGGTCATGGAAATTCCTCGCAGAAAAACCATCCAAGTCAACCTTGTGAGAATCTCTCCTCAACTCAAGGAGCTCACCTCAAGAATTCCGGAAAGTTCATCCTTCAGTGAAAGACATGGTAGACAGCTCAGCTTAGTCAACATCAAGATTGAAGAAGACATGATGAAAGTGCTATTCCAGTTCTTTGACCCTCTTCACCACTGTTTCACTTTCCCTGATTACCAGTTGGTGCCCACTTTGGAGGAGTTTTCTCAACTCCTAAGAATCCCTATCCTTAATCAACCACCCTTCAACGGTACGGAAAAGGAACCAAAGCCGGAAGATGTTGCTCGAGCATTACATCTACAACCCTCCGACATCAAGGGGCATTGGGAAACCAGAAGCGGCGTCAAAGGATTCTTAGCAAAATTCTTGTTTGAGAAGGCACAAGAATGTTGGAATTCATTGGACCTACAAGCCTTTGAAGAAATTGTGGCACTCCTTATCTATGGGTTGGTCTTGTTCCCAAATTCTGACCAATTGGTAGATGTCAACGCCGTCAAAATCTTCTTGTCCAGAAATCCAATACCGATATTGCTTGGGGACATTCTTCACTCATTTTACACACGAACAATGAGAAAGAGGGGTGTTCTCATGTGCTGTACTCCTCTCCTTGCAAGGTGGTTTATTTCGCACCTTCCACAATCTGTCTTGAAGAATTACCAAGGCTCAAGGTGGTCCCAACGGTTGATGACTCTTACTCACTCTGATGTACATTGGTGTTCTCGGTCCAGAGAAAATGTCATCATCGTCGATCGTTGCGAAGAATTTCCTAATGTTCCTTTACTTGGAATCAGAGGAGGTATCACCTACAACCCTTGCCTAGCTTTGAGGCAATTTGGATATGCACGGAGGGATGGCCCTCACGACATGTTGATTCCTGACCTAGTTTTTGACTTCGACAACGATGCGCAAGGACTTCGCCAAAGATTCATCAGAGCTTGGGGGAGGCCCAACAAGGTTGATAGCAAGACACTAGGACACAAGAACTCCATCCCTCTTGAGCCTTACCTCAAGTGGGTACGAGCCCGAGCCCAGAGTCTAATGATGCCTTATCCTCATGTTCTCCCTGTGATTAAAGAGCCCGTCAAGGAAGGAGAGGTTCTCTACACCGTCCTACATCCTGACATGCCTACATCGTGGGAGGAGATGCAGAAAAGTTGGATTCAACTCAAGGAGGAACGAAACACTTTTGAAGCCAACTTCTACGCCAATGAGAAGAAGGTTTTAGAGCTCACCCGCCGACTCCATGAGTAAGAGGCCCTCAACACCTACATTGCGCCAAAGAGGATGCGCAATGTCTTTTTACCTTGAGAAGTTTTTGTAATATTTGGCCCATGGGGCATTTATGTACTAACAAATTCCTTCTTATTAAAATGACATGCGTTCTTCTTTGTCTGCAACAATTTTGAATGTTCTAAATCCTTGAATGCATTGCATACATAAGCATACCATTCATCATGTGCATAAGCAGGTCTCACGCCAGGTTTCCTTATCTGTCTGCTGTTTATTTCAGTAGGATGGATCTCGAGCAAACAGTCAAAGACCTGCAAGCTCAAAATGCACAGTTCCAGCAACTCCTGACGACCTTGGCTAAGGGTCAGGAGGATCTCAAGACCTTGCTGGGGAATAAAGACCCAGTGAAAAAGAAGAAAAAGAGACTCTGGGTGGCTACTTTAGGGAGAAGATTTGACGGAGAGGCCAGGAGAGTGCTTGAATTTCCTCCCACTTCGGATGAAGGAACCAGTAAAGGAGGTGGGGCTGCGGTACCTTCCGAGTCCGATGTGGAAGAAGAGGAGGTCGAAGAGGATGAAGACTACTCTGATCAATAATATCCTTCAGCTGATGATAAATACAAAGGTTTAGAAGACAGGTTTGCCGCCATGGAGCTACAGAGAGTACCGGGTTTGGATTTTGAAGACTTGGGTTTGGTTGCCGGGATTGTGATTCCCCCAAAATTCAAAGTGCTAGTTTTTGTGAGGTATGATGGGCTGTCTTGTCCAAAAATGCATCTCAGGTCCTACGTGAGAAAGATCCAACCCTATAAGGCAGATAAAAACCTTTGGATCCACTTCTTTCAAGACAGCCTTTCTGGGGCTCAATTAGAGTGGTTCTATCAACTAGAGGGAACCAGCTTCCAAAACTGGGAAGACTTGGCCACCGCCTTCTACAAACAATATCAATACAATTCTGACCTTGCTCCTACGCGTACCCAACTTCAGGGTATGTCACTGGGAACAGGCGAAGGATTCAAAGAATATGCACAAAAATGGAGGGATTTGGCTGGCAGGGTGCAGCCTCCTTTAACCAACCGTGAACTTGTTGATATGTTTCTAGGGACCCTATCTGGGCCATTTTTCAATCATCTAATTGGTAACTCTTCTGCGGGGTTTACCGATCTGATCTTAACAGGCGAAAGAATAGAAGTCGGCATCAAGTCAGGAAAAATTCAGAAGGGTGTTGCTGCAAGTGTTGAGAAGAAGCCTTTTAAGAAGGAAACGGCTGTGGTATACTCCCAGAGAAGAACAGGGAAGACTGAACACCGGCCAACCGTGGGGGCCCTAATGATTCAAAACCCTTCAAGTGAGCAGCCTCGCTATAACCAGTCCAGACCGAATCAGCAACGGGTGGAACGGTCGCAACGGCAGTTCACCCGCATTAATATGACGCCAGCGCAAGTGCTTCCCCATCTGTTAAAGTTAAATCTCGCCACTATCAAAGAGGCACCAAAAAATGTGAATACGTCCTCTCCGCATTATCATCCTAATGCTACATGCGCCTACCATTCTGACAGTGTCGGGCACGACACCAATGATTGCTGGGCACTCAAGCATAAAATCCAAGACCTGATAGAGGCCAAGGAGGTGGAGTTCGACGCTCCGGAGAAGCCTAATGTGATATCTGCTCCCATGCCGAAGCACGGCCGAAATGTCAATGCCATTGAAGAAGATTTGTATGTTGCTGATGTCAATGATCTGATAACTCCATTGTTAACCATCAAGTTGAATCTGTTAAAGGCCGGGATTTTCCCGGGATGTAAGGAAGACTGCTTTTGTTGTTACTCTCTGCCGTTTGATTGTCCGTTACTGAAGAAAGGCATCCAAGGCCTAATGGACAGTCGACAAATTTTGTTTGAAAAAGTTTCTGCTACTCCAACCCATACTGAAGATGTCTCAATCATTACCATTCACGCCAATCTTTCCAAGGCCGTCAAAAAGCCTGTTAAGATTACACCAGTTACGAAATTTGTTCCTTTGAAGATAACAATGCCAGGGCCTGTCCCCTATATTTCTGAGAAGTCAATACCATGGAACTATGGCGGTGACGTCTACTACCATGGTATTAAACAAATCAAAATAACTGAAGAAAGTTCGGATGATGAAGAAGCCAGCATTGGAAACATTGCGGGCACGAGCAAAATCACCCGGAGCGGGAGAATATTTTCTCCAGAGATTGCCCCTCCAAGAGCAATCTTTGGACCCTCATCTACTGACAATGTTATCCCTGCACCAATAAAACTCTCTGCTAGAACCCCTTTGATTGAAGATGTTGTTGTTCCTAGTTCTGTCCCTCCTACCGCTGCTGATAAAGGTAAGGGAATCCAAGATGAGCTCGTCAGGACGAGGGCCTAACCCTTGGTCATCCCGGAAACCTCCAAGAAGGAAATGGATGAGATCTTGAAGATAATCAAAAGGAGTGATTACGATGTGGTAGAACAACTGGGGCAAACCCCCTCAAAGATCTCCATGTTGGCACTACTACTTTGCTCGGAAGCGCACGCTAAGGCTCTGATAAAATTCCTAAAGGCAGCCCATGTGCCCCAGGAAACCTCTGCAGATTAATTCCAAAATTGCGTGGCCATCCTTACTGCGGACAATGGATTAGGTTTCTCTGATGCCGACCTAACTCCTAGAGGTAGAAACCACAATGATGCTTTGCACATTTCAGTCGAGTGCCGAGGAACTACTCTCGCACATGTCTTGGTCGACACTGGTTCGTCGCTGAATGTACTACCTAAGAAGGCCTTGGACCGACTAGATTGTGAAGGGTTAGAGCTGAAACCGAGTGATATTGTTGTCAGAGCTTTCGATGGTTCGAAGAGAATGGTCCATGGGGAGGTTGAAATTCCCATCAAGATAGGCACTGAGGTGTTTAAATCTACTTTCTATGTGATGGACATCCGTCCGTCATACTCTTGCTTGTTGGGTAGGCCTTGGATACACCATGCAGGGGCAGTCACCTCCTCCTTACATCAGATGTTGAAGTATCCTGTCAAGGGAAAGATTATAATTGTCCATGGCAAAGAGGAGTACATGATCAGCCACTTGAATTCCTTCCGGTATGTGGAGGTAGAAGGGGAGTTCATTGAAACTCCTTTTCAGCATTTCGAAGAAGTCCTTCCTGAAAGAACAGTAGCAGAGTTGGCAGCTGAAGTACCAAGGCAGATGGCCAGGATGGCATCTCTGGAGGACGCAAGGGCCGCAATAAAGGAGGGGAAGAATTCAGCATGGGGGCAGTTGCCCGACATTTCACATAAGACAGACAAATTTGGATTAGGGTTCACTACCGCGGGCCAGAAAGCTATGCGTCGGTCAAAGATTGAAAGGGCGCCAGTCAAAATTTCTCCCTACGGAATCAACGCTTTGGAGGACGAAGACAAAGAGAGCAACATCGAAGAGTTGATTTACCCGACTGTCAAAGGAGGATTGTGCAACTGGGAGGCAAAAGACTTTGTCCCCATCACTTTTATTCATCAGTAATTTATCTGTCAAACATTTCCTATTGGTCTGTAATATTTATTTTCAAACAATCCGTACACTATCTTTTCACCTCATGCCTTGCCTGGGGCATGTAGGTCCATTTGTAAGGGTTTTGATTATTTTTCATATCCATATGCCATGTTTAATGATTCATTGGATGTTTTTCATTTGATAAACTACTTGTGTTCATTTTCTTTCCTTTTTCATTTTTTGTTTAAGGATGGCTATCCCTTACACGTACCCACACTCACAAATGCAGGTACCCATCCACTCCGGATTCCATGGGTGACGATTCTGCTATATCCTTCAATAACTCTGAAGATCTGGTCAATCAAGCCGAGTATGAAGATGACGAAGGTTGTGAAGTACCAGGGGAACTAGCCAGACTTCTACAGCAAGAGGAAAGGGCCATCTTACCTCGTGAAGAGTTATTGGAAACTGTCAACTTAGGGACTGAGGAAGACCGGAAGGAGGTGCAAGTAGGTGCCAACCTGGAACCAAGTGTCAAGGAACGCCTAATACAGTTGTTGAATGAGTATGTTGAAATCTTCGCTTGGTCTTATGAAGACATGCCGGGTTTAGATACAGACATCGTGGTTCACCGTCTCCCCACAAGAGAGGATTGTCCACCGATCAAGCAAAAAGTCCACCGAATGAGGCCTGACATGTCTGAAAAGATCAAAGCAGAAGTGATGAAGCAATTCGACGCTGGATTTCTGGCTGTTACGTCCTATCCTCAATGGGTCGCTAACATCGTGCCAGTACCTAAGAAAGATGGAAAAGTCAGGATGTGCGTGGACTACCGGGATTTGAATAGGGCCAGCCCCAAAGATGATTTTCCGCTGCCACACATTGACATTTTGATCGACAATACAGCTCAGCACAAAGTGTTTTCCTTCATGGATTGATTCTCGGGCTACAATCAAATCAAAATGGCCCCCGAGGATATGGAGAAAACAACTTTTGTCACACAATGGGGCACTTTCTGTTACAAGGTGATGACGTTCGGGCTGAAGAACGCAGGGGCAACTTATCAACGCGCCATGGTAGCTTTGTTTCATGATATGATACATCATGAGATTGAAGTTTACGTAGACGATATGATAGCTCGGTCACAAACAGAGGAAGAGCACCTTGAACATCTAGAAAAGCTGTTTGCCAGGTTGAAAGAATACAAACTCAGGCTGAATCCAAGTAAGTGCACTTTTGGAGTTAGGTCTGGTAAACTTCTAGGATTCATTGTAAGCAACAAAGGCATTGAAGTCGATCCAGCAAAAGTGAAAGAAATACAAGAGATGCCTGCTCCCCATACTGAAAAGGAGGTTAGAGGGTTCTTGGGGCGCTTGAACTATATTGCCAGATTCATCTCTCATCTGACTTCTACCTGTGAGCCAATTTTCAAACTCTTGAAGAAAGATCAGGTAGTCGAATGGAACGACGATTGCCAAGCTACTTTTGATAAAATCAAGGAGTATTTGCTAGAACCTCCAATTCTGATGCCACCCATCGAAGGAAGACCATTGATCATGTATCTGACCGTCTTGGATAACTCGATGGGGTGTGTTTTGGGCCAGCATGACGAGTCTGGTCGAAAAGAGCATGCTATTTATTACCTTAGAAAAAAGTTTATCGACTGTGAGACTCGCTACTCACTGCTCGAGAAAACTTGATGCGCTTTGGTATGGGCAACTCGCCGACTAAGACAGTATATGTTGACTCATACTACCTTGTTGATTTCCAAAATGGATCCTATCAAGTATATCTTCGAAAAGCCCGCTTTATCTGGAAGGATAGCTAGATGGCAAATGATCCTACCTGAGTATGACATCCAGTACACCACCCAAAAAGCTATAAAAGGGAGTGTACTAGCTGATCATCTGGCTCATCAAGCTATCGAAGATTACCAATCCATGAGATTTGACTTCCCAGACGAGGACATCATGAATTTGGACAACATTGAAGGTAACGGACCGTATGACGGACCCGAAAAGGGATCCCGATGGACCCTGTACTTTGATGGTGCTTCAAATGCACTTGGAAATGGTATCAGCGCAGTACTCATTTCTCCGGAAGCTTGTCACACACCTTTCACGGCCCGACTTTGCTTCAGCTGCACAAACAACATGGCTGAGTATGAAGCTTGCATCTTTGGTCTCAAGGCTGCTATAGACTTGGGGATCAAATCTTTGATCGTATTTGGGGACTCGGCTTTGGTTATCAGTCAAATCAAAGGAGAGTGAGATACCAAGCATCCTAATCTTATCCCATACAAAGAACATGTCTTGACATTGTTGCCTCATTTCGAGCAAATTACCTTCGAGCATTTCCCGCGAGAAGAGAATCAGCTAGCATATGCTCTAGCTACAATGTCCTCCATGTTTAAACTCAACTGGGATAACGAGGCTCCCCGAATCACCATCGAGCGAATGGATGAACCTGCACATTGTCACGAGATTAATACCGAAGAAGTAGTGGAACAACCTTGGTTCCATGAAATCAAAAGGTATCTCGAGACTAGAGATTATCCCGAAGGAGCTTCCGTAAATGACAAGAAGTTCTTAAGGAAATTTGCTGCCAAATTCTTCCTGAGCAACGACATCCTTTACAAGAGAAGCCATGATTGTGTATTACTCCGATGCGTAGACAAAGCTGAAGCAGGGTTGATCATGACTGAGATACACAGCGGCACATTTGGCACTCACTTGAGCGGGCATACAATGGCTAAGAAGATCCTAAGGGCAGGCTATTACTGGTCTACCATGGAAGCTGACTGCCATCAACATTCCCGTACTTGTCACAAATGCAAAATCTACACCGACAAAGTTCATATCCCTTCGGTTCCTCTCAACGTTCTGACTGCTCCTTGGCTGTTTGCAATGTGGGGCATTGACATGATTGGAGAGATCAAGCCCACGGCTTCCAATGGACATCGCTTCATCCTAGTTGCCATTGACTATTTCACCAAATGGGTCGAAGCAACTTCCTTCGCCTCTGTTACTAAAAATGTGGTTGCCCGCTTCATCAAGTAAAATCTCATATGTCGGTATGGTGTTCCAGACAGGATCATCACAGACAACGGTACAAATCTGAATAACACGATGATCACCGCATTGTGCGAACAGTTCAAGATTTATCATCACAATTCATCTCCCTATCGGCCGAAGATGAATGGTGCTGTTGAAGCCGCGAACAAAAACATTAAGAAGATCATTCAGAGAATGACAGTCACTTACAAAGACTGGCATGAGATGTTACCGTTTACTCTACATGGATACCGTACGACGGCACGTACTTCAACCAGGGCAACCCCATTTTCGTTGGTATATGGCATGGAAGTTGTCCTGCCTATGGAAGTTCAGATTCCTTCTCTAAGGATTATGAAGGACGCAGGTTTGAATGAAGACGATTGGATGCAGACCCGACTTGATCAACTCCATTTGATTGACGAAAAGCGACTCACTGCTATATGCCATGGTCAGACGTATCAAAAACGGATGATCAAGGCCTTCAATAAGAAAGTCAGGCGTCAAGTGTATCAAGTCGGAGATCTCGTAATCAAGCGGATTATCTTGCCGCAAAGTGATCCCAGGGGAAAATGGACTCCTACATATGAAGGACCATTTGTGATCAAGAGCATACTTTCTGGTGGTGCAATGATTCTGACCACCATGGACGGCGATGATTTGCCGCACCCTGCGAATGCAGACATAGTCAAAAGATACTACGCATAAAATAACCCGACAAGTCGAAAACCCGAAAGGGCGGCTTGGGCAAAAATGGGCATCCCGGTGAACCGAAAACCCGAAAGGGCGGTTCAGGCAAAAATTAGGGATAAAAACAAAAAAATCTGTACACCCGACAAGTTGAAAACCCGAAAGGGCGGCTTGGGCAAAAAGGGGTTTCCCGGTGGATCGAAAACCCGAAAGGGCGATTCAGGAAAAAGTTATGGAATTAAAGCGTATGACTATGTCTCGTCGGATCACTTCAAAGACAATCTCTTCATCAACCAGTTCCAGGTTTCTGATCAATCCAGTCATCGGCGAACGAAGCATTGAATGGACAGATATTCAGAGTTGTGAAGGCTATAACGGAATGGAATCCCATGGAATTATTTCACACAACCATCTTTATTTTGTATAAATCTTTCAATATTTACGACAAAATCCTCTTACTAGGATGTTTGTCTCCTTTGTACAAATATACTCAGAGAAAGTTAATACAAATACTTTTCCCAGAAATTTGTGTCATTTCCTTTTTCTTTTCTCTTGCACTATTTGTTTTATTTTGAGAAACGTCCAATGTTTTGTTAAATAGGCATATGCATTTGAACATAATCATTTCCTTATGAATCGAGAAATAGGATTACTGATAGGTTGAAGGTGCAGTTGGATATCTTGATACCCTTTCAAAGGAAACCCCCAGGAGATTTGGAATCCATATCCCAAGCAAATCTTGAAGCTTATCCCCAGTAGATTCTGGAAGCTTATCCCCTGCAGAGTACGGACGTCTCTCCCGAGCTTTATTCAAAGTTATTCCTCACAAGGGCTTATAACTGGGTTATCCTCAACTTATTGCCATGGAAGATCGCACTCGGCAAATTTCTTCCTGTCCCCAGCGGAGTTCATCAAAGTTCTCCAGCATAACTTATCAATACAGTCCCCAGAAGAGTCTATCTTTGTTATCCCCAGCCAGAGAATCCTCCAGTACTCAATTCCCCTCAGAACTAAATTCCAGTATCCCCAGCAGAGCTAAAACTTCAAACTATCTATCCCCAGCGGAGCCAGACTAGTGAACCTTTTCCCCACAGAAATGCTTCTCACTGAACTAGAGATTCTCAGTCTTATCTCCCCAGCTTAAGTCTACCATGTTCTAAAATCCCCAGTAGAAATCATCAGAAATTCTTTTACCTTGCAAGTCACCAAGGAAATTCCAAGTCCCTACAAGTGGTTCTAAGACCCCTCGACGATTGAAGGTCTGGTATTCCCCAAGCAAATCTAAAGACTCTCAGTTCTCAGTTCCTCATTGTATATTCAAGATTCTCCAATGAAGATCTCCTCAAGACAGGGATTCTCCAGAAGATTGGTATACAACCCCAGCTCCTTATTCTCCGGCAACCACCAGGAATTATTCTTCCCGGCAGCAGTCAAGATGCTTTTATCTTCAGCCATCTCGGATTCATCTATCCTTTGCAAGACAGCTCTCCAGCTTACATGCGCATCCATTTACATTCATATCATATAACATACATTGTATCATGCATCATGACATTGCATATAACTAACTCTTTGCCTTTGCAGGTAAGGTCAGTCGACAGACAAAAATCATTATCTTCCGAGATTCTTTCTAGGAATAGTTCAGATGTAACTCAGACATGGCAATATTCTGATGCTTATTCCAGATTCATCCATATGCAGTTTTATACGAGCTCATCATCAGGAAACCCTACACCGGTTCCTATTCAACTCCAAGACTTCTGAAAACAGTTCACGGGTTCTCCAGTAACGGATGTTAACCTATCACTTGTTCAGACTCTTCTCAACTTTTGAAAACAGTTTACGGACGCTTCCCAACAACAGATGCTGCTCTATTGCTTATTCAACCTCAAGATTTCTGAAAACAGTTCACGGGTTCTCCAGTAACGGATGTTAACCTGTCGCTTGTTTAGTTTCTTCTCAAAACTTCTGAAAACAGTTTATGGATTCTTCCCAACAACGGATGTTAATCTATCAACTTGTTCAGATGCAACTTATGAAAACAGTTTACGGACGCTTCCCAACAACGGATGTTGCTCTATTGCTTATTCAACTTCAAGACTTCTGAAAACAGTTTACGGATTCTTCCCAACAACGGATGTTAATCTATCGCTTGTTCATACTCTTCTCAACCTCTGAAAACAGTTTACGGATGCCTCCAGATACGGATGTCAATCTATTGCTTGTTCAGACCCCCAATTCATATGTGGTTCAAAACATGGACACCTTTCTGATATTCATTCCAGATGGCATCTTTAAGCTCATCCCTGACAAGTTTCTGTCACTCCTCCCGATGGCATCGTTAAGCCCATCTCCAAATGGCATCTCTAAGCCCATTCCCGCATCCATTGCTTTGACGAGTGCAAATTTAAGGGCACTCTAGTGTCCAATCTCCTTTTACCCTCGAGTCGCGAAAGGCAAGCTTGCCAATCTAACTCTTCGGATTCAATAAGATTGAACAGGGGCAACTCTTGTACCCCAAAATTTGCCCTCTCATTTCTCAATGATTTCTCATCACTAAGTCCTTGGAACTCAAGATCCAGTTAGGGTTTCATCTGCTCAAGACTTCTCCCTGCACTGTTGACCCAAATTAGGGTTTGTGTTTGCACAAAGATGTTTTGACCTAAATTGCCTAAGATGACTTCATACTTCATATTGGACTCCCAAGTTTATCCATACCAAGTTTCAAGTCTTGATTCCAGGTTTTGCCCAGTCAATTGGACAGTTGACATAGAAATCAACTGTATTGGGGAAAAAGTCAACTGTGGCCAATTGACAGTCAAATCTCATGCAAATTGACTCACATAAACATTATGAACTCACATGGACCATTTGATCAAGTTTGGATCACAATCCCACAAGAAATTTGATCAGATCACCAAAAGGGCAAAATGGTCATTTTTAGGGTTTTGACTGCACAAAGGCAATTTTGACTGTTTGACCTAGCCAATGGCAAACCAAGCTCACATATGGACTCAAGGACCCCATGGAATTGTCTTGACATGCTCAACAAGTTCAAAAGATCTCAAATGCACAAGATTGACAGTTGAAATTCCCAGTCAATTGATCAATTTTGACTGTATACTGAAAAGTCAAACTTTGACTTTTTGGTCAAAATCAAGTGTCAAGATTCATTTTTCATCAAAACATGCCAAATCATGAAACTTTTTCATCAAGAAATCAAGAAATGCAAATTAGGGTTTGAAATGAAGATTTTTCATAACTTAGAATTTTTCTAAGTTATGAAAAAACCCTAATTTTTTCCTAACTTTGCCCCACGTTCTCACCAAGATTCATTTGGATTCAAGCAAAAGTCAAAACATGAAAGTTGTAGCCTATTGCATAATCTACAACTTTGATTCACAAAGTTTTCCCAAAAGAAGCTTGTAGCTCAAGTTACAATTTTGGAACAAGGGTACCAAACCATTCTTAACTTAGAGAAAATTTAACCTATTTTAGGCAAGGTTTTTACCTAACTTCAAGACCATTTTTCATACACTTCCACTTGGAATTTCAATTTTCATTTCAAAGATGGATTGTAATACACATTCCAAGCTTTCCAAAATGTCCAAGAAATCATTAAACAACCTCATGGTTAGGGAGAATCGAATTTGGCAAGTTGGGAAAAAGTCACTTTGATTCATGGCCATGTACATGTTCATAACTTGTGCAATTTTTCAAATCAGCATGCTTACCTTGATTGCAGGCCTCTAAACCATCCAACACTCATAAATTTAATGCAAACTCTTTGTGCCAAGACCATATTCTATGTGTTCAAGCATTGCATAATGGTTTAATCCCAAAATAGAAAAAGCAAATTATCCATTTTTGAAAAAGTAAGCTTTATGTCAATATGCAAATCCAAGAAGTACAGTTCAAATCCCCTTGGCACAAGTTTAGGAACTAATTACACTGATCAATGCCAAGGTTTGCAGCACATTAGGGGGGCCTCTACCTGTCTAGAACACCAACTCGCCATCTCTTGCTTAAAGTGTAAGAAACATAGCATTTTGTACAACAACTTTCATCTCAGCTAAAGAACCCTTAAGCAAACTTGTCAAACATATCCTAAACATCCTAACTGAGCTAGAACACGAGCCAAGCATCCCTCATACCTCCCCATTCCCAGAATCACCCTCAAACTGCCCAAACAGAGCATTTGCTGCAGTTTGAGTTCCATAGCTCAAACCTTCCATGCATTCTTGCTAAAAACTTGTCAAACACATCCCATAACATCCCTTGAAGCTAATCAAAACCTCAAACACAACCTGTAACACTCCCAGGAAAGATCACCATTTTCATTTTCTTGTTTTGCAGCTGAAGTTCCATAGCACGATTCAAAAGGTTTCAAGACAAAGTAAAGCTTGGAATAGCATCCCTGGACATCAAGGAAGCTGTACCAATCATCACCTTGCTCTGAAAGTACCTCCATCATCAGATACAACTTCAACTGAACAGGTATATTCTTGAACTTCTATCTCTCAATGTAGACATCATTAGCTCTAAGTTTTTGAATAAGAAGTGTTCTACTCATGCCCCTGAAACTGTACATACCTTTACTTTTCATTTATTTTGCCTATGCTGTGAGAATTTAAGGTCTGAATATTGATAAAAAGTTAGGTTAAGATTTGGGAATGATAAAATTCTCTCTCATTTCTGAGAGTTAGGAGGAGTTCTTTACATATTCAGAATCGTGATTCAATGCTTAACATTTTTGGTGTTGTAAGTTTGTGCAAAAATTCAAGGAATCCAGATGTTTGAATCAGTGTACAGGCGCGCGTTTTTTGAACAATTTCTGGCTGGAGGTTGAAGAAAGACTTGGTGGGCTGGGCCTGTTTTTGTATTTCTTTTCACACGCTATT